>CAMZMU010000072.1:3991789-4235045 GCA_947311845.1 Poa pratensis
TGCATTCCATGTGCTTGGCCTTGCTTTGAGACCTCAGATCCTTTGCTACAGTTCACCACACTATTGTTGTCACACGTAAAGTTCGATGGGGTCCACCGCATAAGGAACCACTCCCAGTTCAGTGATGAACTTATTTTATCCAAATTTATCCTTAACAGCTTCAGATGTAGTGGAAAATTTAAAATTTTCTTGACATGCATAACTAAACCGCCAAGATCTATCTATGAAGATATAACGCACCCATAATACGAAGATCTAGAATACACACAAACACCGTTGCGGAAGATCTTGTGTTTGTCGAAGTAGATTGTTGGTGCAGCCTGATAAATAATATCGCGTCAACGCCGGGAGGTGAGTTTGGCAATTCCCCCGTTCGAGGATTGCTTGCACAACCCGCTCTTTCAGTATCCACCCGTACACCTCGCGAATCCGTCAGCGTTCCGTCGTTCAAGAACTCGACGCCCGAAGCGGTAGAACTAATCAAACTTGATTAGAGCTATATAATATTAGAGATATCTAATTCTCAACACATGAGATCTAATTAGAGAGAGATTAGAGCAATGTCTCATTAGAATAATTAGAGCATCGTCTAATTCACAAATATCTCAAGAGAGAGGATCTTGGATTTTCTGTTGTGTTCTCCTTGTGGGAGGGGGTGGAGTATTTAAGGGGGAAAGAGGAGGTGGTTGCCGGCCCTAGAAGGGCCGACCAAATAGTTGGCGATTCCCCGTTCGAGGATCTATGAAAAGATCGTGTATTTACAACTACAACGGAATAGTTATACAAAGTCAACACTAATGATGAAACAAGTTTATGGCTACACAAACCGTTGAAGATAGTTCTGGTGCGTAGTTTATTGAAACCCTTGAATTCAAGCCGCTCCGGATTGGGGGACTACTCCTTTTATGGGGGTCGCAATGGCTTATTCGCTCTATTCGTATCTATCATTTTAGAAATTTACAATTCTTCGTTTTTACTCGATGAAATTTTAACCAATTGGGTTCTCTACTAACTAAAACCAGGAAGTCATAGTTTTCACAAAAAAAGCTTTCTAGTTTAAGCTTTACATTTCTAGACATTATGGTAGTTCCACCGCGGATTTTTTTTGTTTCGGTATCTTTGGAATATGAGTGTGAGACTTGTTAGAATTGATCCTATTGATAATACGTAGAAATGGCACGTTATCTCTATCAAGATGATTCAGAATTCGTCAGATATTATTTATTTAGTATCTGGAACACAAAAAGATAGAGCGGTTAAAAAATGGAACTGTTTTGGTGATGAGAGAATCGAGTCCAACAGGACAGAAGCTCAGCTAAAGTTTCATTAAAGCATAAGCTCTCCATTGTGTGATACGATAAATTCGTTCTATGAGAATCAAAAGTCTAGTCAGCTGAGGTGTCTCACAGGCTCACTATTACCTGCCAATTGGTACTTACTCCGACTTCATGGAGAAGATTATGCTAGCTCTGCATCAAGTCAAGTTAAAAATCTTTTGGTTGTGCATTTGCAACTTTTTTGGCATTCGTGCGAGAAGGGTTTCGACATTTTCAAGTCGTGCTTTCTCTCTCACGTGCTTGTTGTGTTTTGGTGCATGTAAGATGCCCATCACCATCTTGTATATTTCAGCTCTTGGGGGCTTATGATTTCAAGCGAGTTATACTACTTTTGTCTAAAACACCAAAATTTTTTGGCATTTTAATTTGTATAAAATGCCAAATTAGTTTACTTGCCCAGAAATGTCCACACGGTAACGTGCACTGTGGTTGAACAATTCGTTTATTTTGTTTTGGACGGGGTCGCCCGTTAAATTTGGCGTGAACGTACCTTTCTTTCCCGATCCCGCGCCCACGCAATTCTGCTGGAGACGATCCGCCAATAATTTGCCAGGTCGCCGATCCGGGCCGAAATGCATCCTACCCGTCCAGCGAAAGCGGCGGCAACCGCCTCATCTTCTCCACGTCACCGATCCGCGGCACCAGCCCTCGACCAATCAGCGCCAACCGCCTCAGTGCTATAAAGTCGTCGCCCCGTCTCCCTCCTCTCACCGCAGCACAAATTCCCCAATCCACGTCTCCCGCACGCAAGCGCAAAGCCAATCCCCAGTTCCCCACCACCACCTCCTATCCGATGGCGCCCAAGGCCGAGAAGAAGCCGGCGGCGAAAATAGCCCGTGGAGGAGGAGCCCACGGCGGAGAAGGCCGAGAAGGCGCCGGCCGTGAAGAAGCCCAAGGCCGGGAAGAGCCTGCCCGCCGGCAAGACCGCCGCCAAGGAGGGCGGCGTCGACAAGAAGTCCAAGAAGAAGAACAAGTCGGTGGAGACCTACAAGATCTACATCTTCAAGGTGCTCAAGCAGGTCCACCCCGACATCGGCATCTCCTCCAAGGCCATGTCCATCATGAACTCCTTCATCAACGACATCTTCGAGAAGTTGGCCGGGAGTCCGCCAAGCTCGCCCGCTACAACAAGAAGCCCACCATCACCTCCAGGGAGATCCAGACCTCTGTTCGTCTTGTGCTGCCTGTGAGCTCGCCAAGCACGCTGTCTCTGAGGGCACCAAGGCCGTAACCAAGTTCACATCATCTTAGGTTAATTGCTGCTGCCTCCCTGGTAGTTTTAGATGGCTGTTGGCGCGATCTCTCATGTGAGTCTGTTCGGTTATCTAGAACCACTGTAGTAGTATTAGTTACTTGTAGCAATCTATGGATAATGGCTTGTAAGGATGAATCTGTGGTGCTGCTTTTGCCTGTCGGATCTGAATTTTAGTGATGCACTATTACAGCTATGAAACGTGCATAATTATCTGGATATCCATAGTTGATGCCTGCTTATTATGATTTTGTCGTTCCTGGTGGGTGGGTACGTGAGGCTGCCATGTCTAATATTGGCTGTCCTGTATTTATATAGGAAAACGCATCTGAATCAACTGGTCTTATAGGAATTGAAGTTGACACAGTATTTATCTGAATCTGTACTAATCCATTTCCGCTAGATTATATGTGCGATGGTTTGGGTGATGATAGATCCATTAGGGTTAGAGTGCAGTAGTTGTCTTGCCTGTTGATCTGAGTCTGCAATAAGCCATTTCGCTACTATTACATATGACTTTTGTGTTGCTATTTCTTATATTTCATTTCTTGTTGAGACCTTTCATATTCAAGGAATAAGCGTTTTGCTCAGAACACAATATATTGTATTTCTGACTTTAGTAACAGACATTTTCCTCTGACGATAGTAGTGTAATTCCTCATCTTGTAATTCCTCATCTTGCTATTGGCAGCACTCACTGAGAATATTACTGGACAAGGTCTTGTTACTAAAAAACAATGGGAAACTTTTCAGTTTAATGATGTTCACCTCTTGATTCTGGATGTCTTCGTGTGCGGGTGTAGATGCAAAACAACCTGTGTATTTTAGGTCTTGCCTTAGTATGTTCGGGAGTAGAAATTTCCACTTCTTATGCAATTGCTAATGCGTACTGCTTCCTAGAAATTGGTTGCATCTGCATGTGTTGTGTTACTGCTAGGTACACATGTTATGCTCTGGTTATGCTTAATCCATGTCTGATGCATATGTGATTTTATGGATCAATATGGTGGTGCACCTGTGCATGCGAGTTTCTCTTGTTCTTTGTTGCTCCATGTACATTTAGTATGCATATGAATCAATAGGTTTTATCTGAATCAAACTGGACACTGCAGTATTTGGTGTTTGGGTTTCTATGGATGAATGATGGTTAGTGTTTTAGTAACAGGATGTTTCTGTTCTGCTGCTTTTGCATGCGGATCTGACTAGTAATGTTTCGTTTCTGCTTTTAGATGCGACTTCTGCATGCTTTTTGTGTTATGTATCCGCCATGATTTGGATCATTGTGGACCTGTTCTTCTATTCTGTTCTGTCAGGCCTTAGCTGAAGTTTTAAACCTGATGCAGTCATTTGTTGGGTAGTGTCAGTCTTATGTAGTTATTCCTAACGTTGCATATCCTGTTGAGATCAGCTTCATCATGTTCAAGAAACAATTGTTTTGTTCACAATACGACATAGTATCGGACTTCCAGTTTAAAGAAGTCGTGCATGTTCATTTTGTTAACAGTGCAATATAGTCTTGTTTGAGAAATTTTGCTGGGATCTTTTTTATCGCAATACAATATAGGTCTTGTTTGAATCAAACTGTATCATGTTGTATTTGGGTATCAATGGATGGATGGTGGTTAGTGTGTAGTGTAGTCGTGGTTGTATTGTTTTGCAGGTGTACTGCTCTGATCGTGCGTTATGTGCGATGGTTCTTTTTGTTGATCTCAACCGTTATGGACCTGTTCTTAATTTTTTAGATAGGTTCTACTTGCTTAGGCTGTTGTTGAGATTGCATTTCCTGTTAAGACGTTTCCCTGTTGCTTCCGCCTGCGATTGTATATGGTCATATGTTAGTGGTAAATTTCCTCTTGTTTGTGTTGCATTTCTGCTATGTACGGTTGTATGTTTATGTATCGATGATGGGTGTATCATTATATGGACCTCATACTCTTCTGCACCTGGTCAAATTCTATAGCAGCCAGCAAGAATCATATAGGCCTGTTGAAAACGGCTGTTGAATCTCAACCTTGCTTAGTCTATTAGTAGGAGTGTATTTCTTGTTGAGATCTCTCTTCATGTTTAATAAGGAGCAAGCCGTTTGCTCACAGTAGTACTGTATTTCCAGCCAACTGTATTGCTTACTGTCAGCTGCCTGCATTACAGCAATGCAATGTGTACAATGAAAAATCCTTGAGCTTGATGCTTATATCTCTTGATTTTGAATGCCCTGTTTTGCATGCAAAGAAACATACCAGCTTGTGTATTGTAGGTCTTCTTGTAGTTTGTTTTGGGGAGCAGAAACTTCCTTTGTCTTATACACAATTTTAGGTCTTGTTGTAGTTTGGGGGACAGTTTTCCATTTCCTTATACATAATTTGTACCTACTTGTTGCTAGAAATTGTTTGCATGCTGGATGTGCCTAGTATTGAACCGAAGTATGCAATAGCTTCTGTATCCAATGTAAATTGACTAGGTGTTGCAAATGCATGGAAAAAATCGTGCCTTAAGTAATAATCAATACAGGATTCGGCTTCAGATAGATGAACCATTCTACGTGATAAATCATTTTCCCGTTGAGCTGCTTCAGCGCCATCAGGTTCGCTGTGTGCTGGATAATGGCTTCACTTCTCGTAGACCTGTAAATTTTACTTGAGAAGGCTCTGAGTGTCAATTGTTTCTTTGGTCCAGTTTTCTCTCCTCCATTCAACATTATCATGTCTCCGTTTGTTCAAATACTGTGTATGCAACATGAATGGCTCGATTGCTTGGATCTTGTATGAAACTGTTAAGATAAAGTTCAGTTGTATTGCTCACGGAACTTTCAAGTAACGCAACGCACGATGTGGCTAGGATAACAACCAAACTAAACTAGCCTCGAGACGCAGGTAGAACAGACCTTGGACCGTCCCCTCTCCCGTCCACGCAGAGAGAGGCGACTTTTGGAACCTCAAACCCGCACCACCGCCTCGCCGTCGTTCCGTTCGATTCCCCGCCCTCCGGCGGCCGCTCCGGCGGCGGGAGGACGGGGAATCGACGGATCTGTGCATAGGTGTTATGTAGGTGTGCGTTTGGTGACGACCGGCGGCGCCATGGTAGAGGAGGCGCGGTCGGTGTTCGTTTTGCAGGTGGTGGTCCTCTCCCTCGACGGTGAAGCTCCGTGGAGCTCCGGCGTCGACCTGCCGCCTACGGCGAGCCTGCAGCTCCGCGGACCTGCTCGGCTCGCTTCCCCCTTCGCTGGACTCCGTGGGACGGCGGATCTGGCGCAAGAACCTTCGACTGATGCAGTGGTGCACCGGCGTGACGACGACGGCGGCCTCAGGCGTAGATCTTTCGAGATCGACGATCGGCGACTTCCCGCTTGCTTGGGGGGCTCATGTTCCAAGGTAAGAGGAGCTTGAGCAGCGGCGCGCCACCGACGGCGCTCGTCGTCTCCGGCGTCGTTGACTTACAGAGGGCTACTTTGTATTTTCTTTTCTTTTGAGGACCTCCCTGTAATTTGCCGGTGTACTGCTGTATCTGTCATCGCAAAAAAAAAAGAGAGCGCAATACTGTAGCTACTTGACTGCACAGCTGTGTAGCTACTTCACTGTATAGATTAGTGTTTGCTTCCTGCAGGAGTCGCTTGTCTTGGGTAGAACAGGGCTAAACTGATCCTGACCTTATATCGAAACATAAATTCGGATATGGCCCTTTTGCATAAAGCCCTAATTACCGGAGAATTAGCTGTCCATTACTGAACAAGGTTCTCAGACAAAACTTAAAATTTGAACTTGGAACGTTAACGGAAATTTAAAACTGATTTTAGGTGGAAGAATCTGGACCCAATTAAAAACAATCCGAAATTTTTCACATGGTGAACTCATTTACCAGAGGGACCAAGAATTCCGATTACGAGACGGTAATCGAGGAAGAATTTGGCCCAAATCCAACGCCGAGTAATTTGGACGAAATTGGGACCGGTCCAAATGGAGCCACATCTTGAAATTTCCCTCACGCCAAGTGACGAAGTGTTTAAGGAAACCAGAAAATTTCCTCCAAAAAATTTTAGACACGGGGGATTGGAGTTTCGTTTTTAAGGTTTAGTCTTAAAAAAAGTACGATATAGAATGAACACTTTCTGTGAAAAACTGTAAAATAGCGGTTATTTCACGGGTTTCCTTTGTTTTGAGGAATCTCCTCGAGATACTCTTACATCTGAAAATACTCTTACATCTGAAAATATCTTCAAAATACGGTAGTTCCGTGCTGATTTCCTCTAGAGGTCAATTTTGTCATTTTTTTTTGCTTGTGTTGGAGGCCTCTGTACCTTGTCACTGTGTGTCAGGGTGGGCGAATCGCCGAGCGCGAGGTGCAGACTACAGAGCAGAGACAGTGTTCTTCTCCCGCCAATCTCTCTTCGCCGCCGGCATCAGTGCGTGAGACTGTGAGAGTAAGGTGGAGTGATGATTCAGTGAGTATCTCTGCTAGTGCTTCTCTCCTAGTTCATTCTCGCGTGAACCCTTCCCCTCGCGTGGCCGTGAACCCCGTTTCATTTTGCTGCTCCGCCGCACCGATACCCGATAACTGTTCGACGGAATGTCTCGCCGGGGCAATGCCGCAAAAGCGTCAACGGCGGGGTGCGGGGACCGCTTCAGCGACCTCCCAGACGCCGTGCTGCATCATGCGCTCGGATTCCTCGAGGCAGGGGAGGCCGTGCGGACTTGCGTGCTCTCCCGGCGTTGGCGCCACCTCTGGAGGCTCATCCCCCGCCTCCGCGTCACCGACGTTGAGGCCTTCCGGAGCGTCGACAAGCTGAACAGGTTCGTGGACCAGCTGCTCCTTCTCCGGGACACCGGCTGCGTCCTCGACGAGTGCGAGCTCGATCTCCGTGGGCTCTTGCGGCTAGACAACGCACTCGTCGACCTCTGGATCCGGCGCGTTTTGGCATGCCATGTCCGGGTGCTGCGTGCCCAGCTCTACACTAATGTGCCCACAAATCAGGGCGAGCCGCTCGTCAAACTGGTCGACCAGCCTCTCCTCCCAGCATCTGGTGCGATTAGAGATCAGTGGCGTCTATCTAGAAGAAAAAATGTTTGATTTCTCGAGCTGCCCGGTGTTGGATGATCTGAAGATCGCTGATTGTGTCCTCAATACTGATAAGATCTTATCCCAGTCCTCAAAACATATCAGCATCGTGGGCTGTCAGTTTCTCTGGGCTATGGAACCAACACATATTTCTGCTCCAAGTCTTGTTTCACTGCAACTACATGATTGTAACATCATTCCAGTTCTCGAAAGCATGCCATTTCTAGAAACTGCATCTCTCAGTCTTGGCCGCACATATGAAGAATACTGCGATTTCTGTGACAATGACGCCCTTGATGCTTGGGAATGTGAATGTGGCAAGAGTATTCTTTACTGGGATAATGATAATCAACGTAAACATGATTTCTCTGTGTTTCTTGAAGGTCTGTCCAGCGCTACATGTCTGGAATTGATTGCTACCCCTGAAATGGTACGTATGTAGTTCCGTTTGGATTGGCATGCTCAAATTTCATACCCATTCCCATTGCCATTTCATCTTGTAGGGCGGATTAAACTTTACTTGTTCTTAATTATTTGCACTTTGCACAGATTATATTCAAAAGGGATCTGCGATGCTGCCCTACATTCAGTAAGCTAAGATCTTTTTCACTTACTGACTGGTGTTTGGGTGCGGACTTCCAAATACTACTGTATTTTCTCCATCACACACCAGCTCTAGAGAAACTAACTCTACAGCTTCGTGAGGTATATTTATGTTCCACTAGAAATTATTGTGCGTATTGCCTTTATAAACCATATGATGCATGACCAATCTTATAAAGTATTTAATTTGGTACAGGAACCCGAATCCGGCATGAAAATGGAACGCAATAGGTATTTGGAGCAATCACTTACACTGAGGCAACTTAAGATAGTCGAAGTTAAATGTCAAATGATTGATAAAAGGATTCATATTCTTACGAATATCTTGAGTTCCTGCAGCATATCCCTTGCGGAAATTAATATTAAAAAGCTTTAGTACTTACAGTTTCGCTGTATTCTGCTTGTACTTATATGAAAGCAAGCAATGAAAACTGTTTCATAAATTTGTTCCAATTTAGCACTTCTTGATAAACTTATTTGTGTGTGAGGATCGTTGCATGAATCACAATTATGGTCGACATAACTATGTCCAGTTGTTTGATTGAATATATTCCCCTCGTGTGGATAAATGTGGGCAGATGAGCCACCTTATATGTTTGACGTGCTCGAGTTATAGCATTACTTAGTCTGTACTCTTACAAGTACTATGATATCACCACATATTGAGTTGTACAAGTACTATGATATCACCACATATTGAGTTGGCAGTCGTATTATAGGTACCACGCTAGTACCAAATATTGAGTTGTAATACAACACAATGGTGACAGGCCCATTTTTGTATTAGCCATAGGATGTATGCAAAATATTACATGCACTTTTAGAAGCCAAAATTGCAAACCCACCTTTTGCACTTTTAGGATGTAATTCACTGCTAGATTAGAATTCTGTATATCTTTCAAACCATAGAAATATTGTAGTCAAGATGCAAATCTCAAAGAAACATTGCGCATCGTGGTTATCTATTACGTGTATTAGGTTGTCGATAATGACCTGTATACAAAAATATAAAATAGCAGGCATTGTGCACCTTTAATTAATTTTGTAGAAGTACTCTGCAAGGTTGGTACTACTTGCGTAGGCTACTGTTGAAATTGCATTTCCTGTCAAGATGTTTTCCTGCTGCTTGCGCCAGCTATTATATCTGGTTGCTTGTTATGTATCCGTGATGGGTGGTTGTGTGTTATGTATCTACGATGGGTGGATTATAATGTGGACCTCTACTGTTCTGCACCTGCTCAAAATTCTGTAGCAGTCTGCAAGAAATCATATAGGCCTTAGGTGAACCTGATGCACAATGCTGTTGAGTAACATCAATCTTTCTTAGTCTACTGCTAGAATTCTATGTAGTGAGATCTCTTTTCATGAGCAAGCGTTTTGCTCACAGTATTGTATTTCCGGTTTAAGGGACAGTCATTGGCAGCATGATACTAGTGGACTAGCTGCCATGTAGCGAACTGTATGGCTTACTGTCAGTTAACTGCATTGCAGCAATGCATGTGTACAGTGGAAAACCCTTTCTTATTTTTGATTTTGAATGCCCTGTTCTGCAAGTATAGGAACAGACCAGCTTGTGTATTGTGGGTCTTGTTGTAGTTTGTTTTGGGGGAGAGACATGTCCGTTGTCTTATATACGATCAATTGTTTTGGGGGAGAAGACATGTCCGTTGAGTACAATTCTAGGTCTTGTTGTAGTTTGTTTGGGGAACCAGAAGTTTCCATTTCCTTATATACAATCAATACTTACTTGCTAGAAATTGTTTGCATGCCAGAAGTATGCATTAGCTTATGAATCCAATGTAAATTGACTAGTTCTTGCAAATACATGGAGATAATCTTGCTGGAAGCAATAGAACTACATGATTCGACTTCAGGAACAGGAAGTACGTGATAAATCATTTTCTGTGTTGAGCAGCGTTAGCGCCATCACAGTTCGTTGTATTCTGGACAGTGTCGTGGCCTCACTTCTCATAGACCTGTAAATCTTACTTGAAAAGGCTGTGACTGGTGTTTAGTTGGCACAGTTTTCTGTCAACATTATCATGTGTCTGTTTGCTCAAATACTGTGTATGAAACATGAATGTCTCGATTGCTTGTATCTTGTATGAAACAGAGGAGTCTGAGCAGATAAAGTTCAGTTGTAGTGCTCATGAATCAGGTAAGGGCATCTCCAGTCGTTTGCCCCCCCAGGGCTCAAAATTGCGCTTTTTTTGGCCGCCGCGGCGCCAAACGGCGCGAATCAGGATCCTGTCGGGGCGTGTTTTCCAGTCGTGAACCTAGGCCGCCCCCAGCTGGCGATTCGGCCATTTTGGCATAAACAAAGGCCGGCCCTTTTTGGCATACAAATTCACACATAGATATAGTTTAACATACAAATCCACACACAAATAAATAGTTTAACATACAAATCCACACGCAAAAAAAAATAGTTCAACAATGCAAGCAAATAAAACAAATCGTACTAGGCATTGGCATCGCCATTATCGGCATTGCCATTGCCCTTGCGCGCCCACAAGTGCTGCACCAGATAATTCTGTAGAGCTAGATGTGTTCCAGCGTCTCGAATCTCCCGGCGCGTGGCGAGGAAGGCTGCCCATGATGCCGGCATCTGGTGATCAACATCTGCAAGAGGACCCTGACGGTAGTATGGTGCCTTTGCCACACTGTCAGGCACCGGGTGATCCCGCTCACTCTCAATGATCATGTTGTGCAAGATCACACAACACTGCATCACCTCCCACATGTTGGACTTGGACCAAGTCATAGCTGGGTACCGGACAACAGCGAATCGAGACTGCAGCGCGCCAAATGCCCGCTCAACATCCTTCCTGCAAGCCTCCTGGCACTTGGAAAACCAAGCCTTCGCGCTTCCTGGCACAGGGTTGGAGATGCTCTTCACAAATGTTGCCCACTTCGGGTAGATGCCATCTGCAAGATAGTAGCCCTTTGTGTACTGGTGCCCATTGATCTCGTAGTTCACAGGGGAGCATGGCCTTCGACAAGGTCGGCAAAGACATCCGAGCACTGCAAGACATTGATATCGTTGTGAGTTCCTGGCATACCAAAGAATGAATGCCAAATCCATAGATCATATGAAGCCACGGCCTCAAGAATCACCGAGCACTCTCCTTCCTTTCCCTTGTACATCCCCTGCCAATCAAATGGACATTTCTTCCATGCCCAATGCATGCAGTCGATACTACCAAGCATCCCAGGAAAGCCTCTTGCTTCATTCTCTGCAAGGAGGCGAGCAGTGTCTTGCGCATTGGGTGATCGCAAGTACATTGGGCCAAAGACTGCAACCACTGCCCGACAGAAATTGTTGAAGCACTCAATGGCCGTGGACTCGCTCATGCGCAGATAGTCATCCTGTGCATCTGCGGCAGCACCGTATGCAAGCAACCTCATGGCCATCGTGCACTTCTGAATTGAGGTAAAGCCTACCGTGCCGGTGCAGTCCTTCTTCAATTTGAATTAGGTGTCGAACTCCCGGATGGCATGCATGATCCTGAGGAAGAGCTCGCGGTTCATCCTGAAACGGCGCCGGAACACCTTCTCGTCCTGCGTAGGATCATCGGCGAAGTAGTCGGAGTAGAGGATGCAGTACCCCTCGTACCGCTGCCTCGGCTTGCTCTTGCGGCGACCGCGCGTCGATCCAACACACCGCGGCCCCGCTGAAAGAACATTTTGTGTATCCCCACATGTTTTGTGTGTTAGGTGACAACCCTAGTATTGTTATCTCTAATGTGATATTAAGTGGTGCAGGAAAAATAAAAGAAATAATCATATGGCATCAACTTAGTGCATAGCAAATTTGCTGGAGACTGTCCAGGCCGGAGTCTCCGGCCTAAGGTGGCTCAGGGGCCGGAGTCTCCGGTCCCCAGGTTTTCGAGCAGAAGAGAGCAAACGGGCGGCAGTCTCTGTATAGGGGTCCGGAGTGACCCCGGAGTCTCCTCTCAGGGAGCCCGGAGTCTCCGGCCAGGCCGGAGTCTCCGGCCTTTCCAGACCGGAGTCTCCGGTGTAAGTGGACCGCAACGGCTACATTTTTGGAGGGGTATATACCCCTCCACCTACCTCCAGCCAGCCAGCTCGCCCAGAATTGAAGTCCACCATTATTGCAAGCTCAAGATTTGCTAGATCTCCCAATCCCTCCACCCAAACTCGTTGATCTTTGGAGGATTGAAGGAGAAGGCCCCGATCTACATCTTCACCAACCGTTTTTCATTTCCCCCTCATTCACTTGAGGGACCATTTGCTAGGGTTTCCACTAGGAAAACCTAGCCCATTGTTGTACTTACTTGCTTGTCTTTGTGACAGATTGTAGCTATTTGGGAGCCCCCAATCCTTTGTGGGTTGTGCCCCAAATCGTTGTTGTAAAGGCTCCGGACTCCGCCTTGAAGGTTTCCGATAGTTGAAGTGAACCAATCCTTTGTGGTGCGGTTCACCGGAGAAGAGGGTGAAGCCTTTGTGGCTGTTGAACCATTGTGTTGGTTCACACCTCTCCAACGAGACGTACTCCCCTAAAAAGGAGGAACTCGGGAATACATCCGTGTCTCCGCGTGCTTTGACTTCGGTTACCTCTATCCTTGTTTACCGCCTTACTATATCGTGCTTAGTTGCTAGCTTGTCATATAGGTAAATTCACCGTAGTTGCATATCTAGAGAATTTACCTTTTGTGTCAAGCCTAAATTGAAAAAGACTAAAATTTGGAGTAGCACCTATTCACCCCCCTCTAGGTGTCATACCGATCCTTTCAATTGGTATCAGAGCCTAGGCTCTCTTGTTTTGGGCTTAACCGCCTAAGAGAAGTATGACACTAAGTGAGGATGAGGCCGATCGTGCCAAGGCTAATGAGGAGCTTGAAAAGCCAAAGCCATCACGCATCCATGGCCGATATCAAATCGTTGGAAACAACATTGACATCGGCCATGGACGTCAAATTTGATGAGTTGCATGACATTCATGAAGTTCGCAAATGCAAGCTTTCGGAAATCCCACTAGAGGGTGTCTCTAACTCCAATGAGGGTGATTCCGAGGAGGTAAAGAGAAAAAGAAAGGGGGTTGAACCACCTCCGGAACTAAACCACCCCTCCACCTCCTACCAGCATGTAGATGGGAAGGAAGAGTTCCATGCCGTTCCGGGATGGTACCCTATCGACCCACCTATCACCACCCGCATAAACCCATTAGGTCCTCCACCTAAGCTTAATGCATTAGCTTTTGCTAGTTGGCAACGCTCAATGAAATCTCATATCAACAGTGCCTCTATCGAGCTTTGGAGGATCATTGAAGATGGATACAAGGTCGCGGATCCAAGCAATGTGACAAGAAGAGAGTTTGCCGAAAAGCAACTCAATGCCTCCGCCTCCACATGATTGAACTCTCATTGAGTGAAAGTGACAAGCATTATGTTCTTCACGCCACCACCGCCAAAGAAGCTTGGAATTGTCTTGAGGTTGCTTTCCTTGGAATGAAAGCATGAAGAGAAATAGATATGATTCTTGAGCAATGATGCCGAAGGCTTCTACATGTTTGACAATGAGAATCATGAAGACATGTATGGAAGACTCAAACTCTTGCAAAGGCCTTCTATGATGTGGGGGCAACCTATGTGGATGATGCTTGGGTCAAGAGGAAGTATGTGAATGCTCTCTTGCCTTTCGAGCCCATTGAGTTGAAGTATTCAAGGAAGACACAACTACAAAATGACATCCAATGAAGTTATGCAAGAAGTGCAAGCCTCCAAGGTTGCCACCAAGAATGCCGAAGATAACCGTGCTAGGGCCATGGGGATGAAACAAGGCCCCTCACTTGCTTTGAAGGCCAAGGTGGTATGTCTAGATGAAATGATGAGGTTGAAGTGTGCCCAAGCAACATTGCTCCAATGAGCTTGAACAAGCTCTCAATGGTCATATAGCTCTTGCCACAAGAGTGTTTTGGGAAGACCGGCCGCGCAAAAGCTCGAGTTGATAAAGAGAACAACTCAAGTGGGAAGAAAGAGCTAGCCTCAAGGAAGACTTGCTACAATTGTCATGACAAGAACCACTACATAAGAGAGTGTCCTTATGAGAACCGAGAGCAAAATGGTGGGAAGCTGTCCCCAAGGACCACTCAAGGTTGATCAAAAGAAGCCCGCAAGACCAAGGAAGCCTTTCTTCAAGAAGGCACCAAGAATTGTGTTGGTGGCACAAGAAGAATATGCCACAAGTGATTCCGAAGATGAAGATGCACCTACTAAAGAGGTAGCCGCATTGGCTATTGTATCAACTTCATCATCTTCTCTCTTTGAATCCCCCAATGAGAACTTCTCCACCAACAACGCTCGTTGCCTCATGGCTCATGTACCGAGGTATCATCTCCTTCTCCCAAGACTATGCATGAAATGAGTGATCAATCTAGTCTTGTGATTAAGAAGGAACTTGTTGCTTTCGATACTTCATGACTAACTTGCAAGGTGAAGCTAAGGAACATGTTGAGTCTCTCATGAGACAACTATGTGCGGCCGAAGAACTTCTTCAAGAAAAGAGTAAGATTGAGAGAGAGGATTCTCTCACCATTGCCTCTTTGAATGCTTCCATAGCATCCTTGAATGCCTCTCTTGATGAAGAGAGTGAAGAAAGATGTTCTCTTGAGGAAAGACTTGATTCTCTTGATGCTAAAAATGATGATATCATTAATAAAATCATTAAGGATAGAGATCATGTCTTTGCTAAATATAAAGTGCTTAAAAAGGAGAAAGTTGAACTTGGGGTTGCTAATGCTAGACTTCTTGAGGATGGAGAAGCTTGACAAGGCTCACAAGGCCTTGGAAACGACTCACTCTTTTAGTCAAGTCTCATGAGCAACTTCAAACTCAACTTTCTAAATCTAGCTCAACTAGCATATCTATTCTTCCTCGTGTTCATGAAAATGTTATTGAAGAAAATGCTAGGTTGAAGGTGATCTTGCCAAGACCTCTATTCCCAAAGGTAAAGATAAGGGTATTGCTTATTTTTTGAGCAAAAACCACACAAAGGGAAGGAGGGTCTTGGTTATGTAGCCGAGCAAAGAAGAAAGTGAGCAACAACAAGAAGATCAAGACCAAGCCCGCACAAGCCAAGACTTCCATTGCGGTGGTAGTGCCACAAGGGGCAAGACCACTCGTAGTGACTTTGCGGGGCATAACAATCCCAACTATATTCTTTATGTTGATTATTATGGGGATGTTTATGCTCAATATGTTGGTCCTATGATGGTTACATTGATTACTCTATTTGGGTTCCTAAGACCCTTGTTGCTAACCAAAGAGGACCCATTGAGAAATGGGTACCTAAATCCAAGCAATGATCTCTTGTAGGACTATGCTTCCGGTGGATCTAAATGGGTGGTTGATAGTGGATGCACTAGTCATATGACCGGAAGCAAGGAGATTATGACGGAGTTGAGACCAAATCTAAATCACTCAACCGTCTCTTATGGTGACAAGTCAAAAGCCGAGGTAAAGAGTCTGGCAAGGTGGTAGTTGCAAGGGATATCACCCTTGTAAATGTCATGCTTGTTGAGTCTCTAGGTTACAATCTTATGTCCGTTCGTGCTCTTAATAAGATGAACTTTGATGTCCATTTTACTATTGATATGGTGGTACTCTTGAGGAGCAAGACTCTAAAGGTCATGTTCGTTGGGTATGTTGAAAATGAGTTGTTTGTGGTAGACTTTTCGGGGTCTACCAACACTCAAGCAATATGCCTATTCGGAAAGGCCGACGTGGGGTGGTTGTGGCATCGCCGCTTGTCCCATGTCAACATGAGAACTTTGCAAAGTCTTCACAAGGGTGGCCACATTCTTGGACTAAAAGGAATGTTTCTTTTTCTAGAGATCGTCTTTGTAGGGCTTGTGTTGAAGGAAAGATGCATGATTCTCCCCACCCAAGCAAACCATCATTCATCAAAGAGGATATTGGAACTTCTTCATGTTGATCTCTTTGGTGCCGTGCCTCAACCGAGTCTTGGTGGGAAGAAGTATTGTTTGGTGATTGTTGATGACTATTCAAGATTTACTTGGGTTTTCTTCTTCAAGACGAAGGATGAAACTCAACAAACCGTCATCGACTTTCCAATGAAGTTCAACGTCAATACAATGTTCCCTATTGGCCATTAGAAGTGACAATGGCTCCGAGTTCAAGAACTACACCTTGAATGAGTTTCTTAGTGAAGAGGGAATTCGTCATCAATATTCCGCTGCGTATACCCCTCAACAAAATGGTGTAGCCGAGAGGAAGAACCGGACTTATGGATATGGCTAGGTCCATGTTGGCGGAGTTTAAGTCTCCACTCTTCTTGTGGGCCGAAGCTATCTCCACGGCGTGTCACTCTCAACCGGTTATTCTTTCGCAAAGGAAAGAAGGAAACTCATATGAAATGCTTACCGGCAACAAGCCCAATGTCTCCTACTACCGTGTGTTTGGTTGTAAGTGTTTCTACAAAATCAAAGTGTTCATTTATCTAAATTTGAAGTCTAAAGCTTTAGAGGGTGTTTTTGTTGGGTACGGTGCGAACTCTCACACTTATAGAGTCTAGACAAATCCTTGGAGAGTTGTGGAATCTTGTAGTGTGAGGTTCGATGAGAATGACGGCTCCCAAGTGGCGCAATTTCATGTTTGTGATGTAGATAATGAGGAACCTCAAGATGCAATAAGAAGAATGGGGGTTGGTTTCTATCGCCCCATTGAAATCCATCATGAGCCTCCTCAAGCAAGTAGCTCCACTCAAGTGGAGACTCCATCATCACAAGTTGAAGTTGCACCTTCTATGGAAGCAAATGATGCACCTACCCAAGAACAAGTTCAAGACCCTCCTCAAGTTGACCAAGAGGCTATTCAAGAACCAAGTTCTCCTATTGTCAACACTAGCCAAGGTCAAGACCAAGATCAACCATCTCCTTCTATTATTGAAGATGTGCATCAAGATGATCAAGGTCACCATTCCGGTCAAGACGGGGACTCAAATGATCAAGATGATCAAGCGATAATTCCTCGCACAATGAGGATATCGAAACCCGTCGATAGCAAGAGTCAAAAAGGATTGGAGAAGAAAGAGTCTTCATCTAGATATCTTGTGATGTAAGAACAAGGTCACCACAAGAAACAATTGGCAATTTATGAACATCAAGCCCACATCTCTATGGTGGAACCAAAGAAAGTCTTTGAAGCTCTTGAAGATCCGGATTGGTTGGAAGCCATGCATGAAGAGCTCAACAACTTCAAGCGCAACAAAGTGTGGAATCTAGTGGAGAAGCCAAAAGATTGCCTCAATGTTATAGGCACCAAGTGGATATTCAAGAACAAGCAAGATGAGCATGGAATGGTTGTGAGGAACAAGGCAAGATTGGTAGCTCAAGGGTACTCTCAAGTTGAAGGCATTGATTTTGGAGAGACCTATGCTCCCGTGGCTCGCCTTGAGTCCATCCGTATCCTTCTTGCATATGCATCACATCATAATTTCAATTGCAACAAATGGATGTGAAAAGTGCCTTTCTTAATGGTCCTTTAAAGGAGTTGGTATATGTTAAGCAACCTCCGGGATTTGAGGATCCACACTTCCCTAACCATGTCTACAACTTGATAAGGCGCTCTATGGTCTCAAACAAGCACCTCGTGCTTGGTATGAGCACCTAAGAGAGCTATTGTAGACCGTGGCTTTGAAGTGGGGCAAATCGATCCCACTCTTTTTACCAAGAGGGTTAAAGGGGAGCTTTTCATATGCCAACTTTATGTTGATGATATCATATTTGGCTCATCTAACAAAGCTTTTAATGATGAATTTTCAAAGCTTATGACCGATAGGTTCGAGATGTCCATGATGGGAGAGTTGAAGTACTTCCTTGGTTTTGAGATCAAGCAATTGAGTGGAGGGACTTTCATCTCTCAAGCCAAATATATCCAAGACATGCTCAAGAGGTTCAAGATGCAAAATGCTAAAGAGAAGAAGTTTCCTATGGACACCAATGTCATCTTGAACTTAATCCAAAGGGTAAAGATGTTGATCAAAAACTCTATCGCTCTATGATTGGTTCTTTGCTTTATCTTTGTGCATCTAGACCCGATATTGTGTTGAGTGTAGGAGTGTGTGCAAGGTACCAAGCGGCTCCCAAAGAAAGCCACCAAACGGCGGTTCTTCGAATCTTTCGATATTTGGTTCATACCCCAAGGTTTGGTTTGTGGTATCCTAAAGGCTCAACATTCTCTCTTGCCGGTTACACGGATTCGGATTGGGCCGGTTGCAAGGATGATAGGAAATCAACTTCCGGGGCTTGCCAATTCCTTGGTAGGTCCTTGGTGAGTTGGTCTTCTAAGAAGCAAAATTGCATATCTCTCTCCACCACCGAAGCCGAGTATGTGGCGGCCGCTAGTTGTTGCACTCAATTGTTATGGATGAGGCAAACTTTAAAGGAATACGGTGTCCATTGTGACAAAGTGCCTCTTTTATGTGACAATGAAAGTGCTATCAAGATTGGCCACAACCCGGTGGAGCACTCAAGAACGAAGCATATTGAGATTCGTTATCATTTCATCGTGATCACATCAACCGGGTGAATTGAGCTTGGCTATATTCCCACGAAGATCCAACTTGCCGATATGTTCACGAAGCCACTTGATGAAGCAAGGTTCACTTATTTGAGGCATGAGCTAAATATAGATTCGGGGAGCGTCGCTTGACTATCTTGCATACACACCTATATCTTAGCTATATGTTTGGTTTAGGTGTAGGCATGGACATAGGGGGAGTGCGGTCCTAATCCATTGGACTATCCCTCCCCCCATTATGCCGATAGTAAGAACTCATTTTGTCTCTTTGTTCATTTTATGAATTTTGAGCCTAAATGATGAGTAGTGGCGGTGAACTCAAGATATATCTTCGCGGTGTCACACCACATACACTCATACATGGTGGCCTAGGCCACCTACATCTTCTTTGTGAAGATTTGGTCTTTATGGAGTTATATTTGGATTTCATTGCCTATCCTATGTTTTTATGGAAAACACACTCAAATGTTGGTTTTTAATGTTGTTTTTGTTGCTTCTTATAAGTTTGAGTGTGAAGTACCAGTTTCAGTGACTAAAATCTCAACCCAAGCCTCACTCATCCAAAAACTTGCTCTTCTTGCAACATACATGTCTCCACAAAAAATTCTGGTGTTTTTGGGTCGTAGGGGCCGAAGACTCCGGTGTTGAAGCCCGGAGACTCCGGTCTGACCAAAGACTCCGCCCCAAACCACGGAGACTCGGCCAGGCCAGAGACTCGGTGTGTTTGGGCCGGAGACTCCGGTCTTGGCTGTACCGTTGGGCTCCAAAAGGAGTCGGGGTGAGGAGTTATTTCATAACTCCTCCCCACCCCCGACTCCAACAAGCACCCAGCCACCGCCTCCGCCCCAAGAACGCTGCTCCGGCCATCCCCGCCGCCGAATCCGCCGTGCCACCGGCTCCTCCACCTCTCAAGCCTTGGGGATCTTTCTCTCCATCGTTTGAACCTCACCATGAAAGACACGGGTACCTCTCTCTCTTCCTCTAAGGATTCGTCCTCGATCTAGTTTTGAGAGTAGTACTTGTTGAAACTCATGGTGTAGAACATTTGTGCTGGCATTTTACACTCTAGGAAATTCGTGGGGTCATCTTTTTTACTCAATTTCGACTAGATTGGAAGTTCCAGTCTCAGGCCGGAGACTCCGGTCCCCAAGACCGGAGACTCCGGTGTGGCCGGAGACTCCGCCTCCTGAGACCGGAGACTCCGGTCTAGATCATTTTGAGTCAAAATCTTGGACACATGATTTCTTCTTTTTGGATTCTGAGACATGTATGCTTACCCCCGTGCTACCTATCTACTCCTGTTTCACAGCTAACAAGCAGTACCCAGTGCCTCATCATCATCTTCCAAAATCAAGAAGACAACCGCCAAGAGACAAGGCCGAGACTATATTGTCCATGATGAAGTCAATGACAGAAATGTGCAGCGAGGTGTCTTGAATCAAGAACGGGTAGCTGAGGCATGGAGGCTCAAGCAAGAGGCTGCCCTTCGTAGAGATGAAAGGGCCAAGAAGGACATGTTTGCCAACTTGACCACTTTGGAAAACTTGAACAAGGAAGACTACCGGACCATGAGAATGCAGAGGTTCTATGATATGCCCAACAACTCAACGGATAGTTACTTTTGGAGAAAGGAGCAAGAGCTCATCATGAAGGAAATCTATGCCAACTAGACCCAAAGCTCGTGTTTGTCCTCAAAAGCTCTTGAACTTTGCAATTTTGGCCAAGAAGCAATACTTTGTGGAAGCAATTTGGGTTGCAAGGAAGATGGGACTTGAGCACCTCATATCCACTCAACAAAATTATGACATTGAGAAGGTCCAACAATTCTTTGCCACTCTTATTCTAGGACCGGAGGAGGACACCAAGATGACTTGGATGACCGGGCCTGTCCAATGTTCAACAACATTCTCAGAGTTTGGAGGGCTATTGGGATATGAGTTCAAAGGGGTTTCTACTCCGGTTGGTCGAAGTATGCATGTTGAAGGGCAATACTATGATAAGAAGATTCTCCTTCCTCTTTGTGCCAAGGATGGCAAACTTGCTACCGCTCGTGGTCTCAAGCCCATCTACAACATCTTGATCCGCATGTTCCGTTGGAGCATTGCCCCTCAAGTCGGAAATACGGATGCAATCCGTGGGGCCCTTGTCAACCTCATGTATCATGCTCACAAGACCTACCTTGCCGGACCGGCTTGTCAAGGCTATGAAGTTGATGTGATGGACTTTATCAAAAATGAGATGCACCGTACCTTACCTCATTGAGAAGAAGAACCCATGTATGCTCCCTATGTCATGAAGCTCATTCTCACCAAGGTTCAACTCGACCCCTCTCGCTTCACTCAACACAAGCTTGGGATCCTTCAAGTGCTTCAAATTCATCTTGCTCCCCAACGCACCTATGAAGAAGTTGAGGAGGAAGAAGCTCCTAGGGCAAGAAGGAAGAATGCCACTCCACCATCATGGCACTCGGTGGTCGTCAAAGAGTTAACAATGAGGTGAAGCATGTCTCTTGGTGGCAAAGGGCTATGATGTGCATGGGTATTGCGGTGCACAAGGAAAATCATCAACACTATGTCACTAATAAGAGGATCTTGTCCAATCAAGCCAAGATGATGAAGGATATGCGCAAAATGAGCAATGGTGGCATCACTCCTCCTCGCCCCGAAGGTGTTCCACCTTCTCCGCCATCCGAGCGCACTATCCCTCTTGAGGAGTGGAATGAGGATGTTTTCCCTTGGGCTGATTTTCAAGATGTGTCCTCCATGCCTTCTTCTTCTCGCAACACCGGCAAGGCTCCTATCAACTATGAAGAAGAAAGTGATTTTGAAGGCTCAAGTGAGGAAGCAAGTGAAGAAGATAGTGAAGAAGCAAGTGGAAATGGTAATGATGATGAAGGTAGCGAAGCCGAGGAAGATGAAGACGACGAGTGATCCCCTTGTGTTCCGTTAGATTTGCTCTTTTCCCTTTTTGGCGTTTCGATGCCAAAGGGGGAGAAGTAGTTCTACTAGGTTCTCGCGGGGGATTTGCATGGGTGGGTCACAAGCATGCTCTTTTATCATTTCGTTAAAGCTTGTGTCCCTTTTTATTCTAAGTTGTTGAACTATTTGGTTTTGCTTTATGTTTGTGAGACTATGCTCTATCTAGTTTGAGACATATGGATATTTCTTTATCAATGGTTGAGATGGTATCTATTATTGTGATATGTATTGTTGTGCATTGGGTATAATCAATATGCACAAGGTATGCTTTTTCCTCTCAATCCATTATTTTTCTATGTCTTTGTGTTATATGTTTCATGTTCTTTATATTGTGAGTTGCCTTTTCTCTACATGTTGAGCATTTGTTTTCAAATGCAAACTACTTATATGCACACATGTAGGGGGAGCTTCTCAATCCTTTATGAAACATATCATTTGTTTTGTGCTTTATTGCAAATCCTAGTGTTGTCATCTAACACCAAAAAGGGGAGATTGAAAGAACATTTTGTGTATCCCCACATGTTTTGTGTGTTAGGTGACAACCCTAGTATTGTTATCTCTAATGAGATATTAAGTGGTGCAGGAAAAACAAAAGAAATTATCATATGGCATCAACTTAGTGCATAGCAAATTTGCTGGAGACTGTCCAGGCCGGAGTCTCCGGCCTAAGGTGGCTCAGGGGCCGGAGTCTCCGGTCCCCAGGTTTTCGAGCAGAAGAGAGCAAACGGGCGGCAATCTCTGTATAGGGGTCCAGAGTGACCCCGGAGTGACCCCGGAGTCTCCGCCCAGGGAGGCCGGAGTCTCTGGCCTCAGGGCCCGGAGTCTCCGGCCAGGCCGGAGTCTCCGGCCTTTCCAGACCGGAGTCTCCGGTGTAAGTGGACTGCAACGGCTACATTTTTGGGAGGGGTATTTATACCCCTCCACCTACCTCCAGCCAGCCAGCTCGCCCAGAATTGAAGTGCACCATTATTGCAAGCTCAAGATTTGCTAGATCTCCCAATCACTCCACCCAAACTCGTTGATCTTTGGAGGATTGAAGGAGAAGGCCCCGATCTACATCTTCACCAAGCCGTTTTTCATTTCCCCCTCATTCACTTGAGGGACCATTTGCTAGGGTTTCCACTAGGAAAACCTAGCCCATTGTTGTACTTACTTGCTTGTCTTTGTGACAGATTGTAGCTGTTTGGGAGCCCCCAATCCTTTATGGGTTGTGCCCCAAATCGTTGTTGTAAAGGCTCCGGACTCCGCCTTGAAGGTTTCCGATAGTTGAAGTGAACCAATCCTTTGTGGTGCGGTTCACCGGAGAAGAGGGTGAAGCCTTTGTGGCTGTTGAACCATTGTGTTGGTTCACACCTCTCCAACGAGACGTACTCCCCTAAAAAGGAGGAACTCGGGAATACATCCGTGTCTCCGCGTGCTTTCACTTCGGTTACCTCTATCCTTGTTTACCGCCTTACTATATCTTTGCTTAGTTGCTAGCTTGTCATATAGGTAAATTCACCGTAGTTGCATATCTAGAGAATTTACCTTTTGTGTCAAGCCTAAATTGAAAAAGACTAAAATTTGGAGTAACACCTATTCACCCCCCTCTAGGTGTCATACCGATCCCTTTCACCCGCCTCGTTGGCGAGCAAGCCGGCGAGGCAGGCCAAGATCAGCAGGTGTTCTTCGTCGTCGATGGCGGCCTGATCTTCCTCGTCGAAGAGCTCGGCGAGCATCTCCTCGGTGTCGGAGTCCACGGCTGGGTCGGGCGGAACGCCGAACACCTTGCGGGCGGGGTGGACGCGTGTCGCCCCGAGAATCTCCTCGGTGCCTAGATCGCGGCGGAGGGAGTGGGCCGGCGGCGTGGCGAGGCTGGACGGCGGGTTTCCTAGCTGCTTGTGTGCGGCGGCGCAAGGAGGGGTGGTGGCGGCGACGGCGTGGCGACGGCGAGACGGGCAGAGGAAAAGGCGAGCCGGGGTGGGAAAATGCGTTGTCTCGCCGACAGCGCTGCCCCACGCGTGCTTTTCCTTCCGCCGCCCCCCAGGCGGAACCCAGTGGGCTGGGTTTCGCCTGGGCGCCGGCGCTAATTTCCGCTGAAACGGCGCTATTTGGACTTCTGGGGGGCCGGCTGGTAGAAAAACGACGCTATTCGCCCAAAACAACGCTATTTAGCGTCCTGGGGGCGCTGAGGGGGACGACTGGAGATGCCCTAACTTACAGCACAGGCAACGCAAGGCACGATGTGGCCAGGTAGCCTCTCTAGTTAGGAGACGCCGAAGTGAGAGCACAATATTGTAGCTACTTCACTGCATACGTGTGTTGTTAGTGGACTAACTGTGGTCCCACTGCATGGATTGTTGTTTGCTACCTGCAGCAGTCCTTGTCTTCGGTAAAAAACGGCTGAACTGACCCTGACCCTGTCTCGAAACATAAATTCGGAATGACCTTTTTGCATAGCACCCTAGTTACTGGATGCTCAGACAAAATTTAAAATTGATACTTGAAACGTTAACAATTTGAAACTGGCGTTATGTGGAAGAATCTGACCCAAATTAAAATAATCCGTATTTTCTCACCCGGTAAACTAATTTACTACTGGAGAGACCGAGAACCCGGTTTACCGGATGGACCACGGAGGAATTTAGCCGGAATGGAGGCGACACCAAGTAATTTGTACGGAACTGAGACCGGCCCAACGTCCTGAAATTTTCCTCCGGCCAAGTGACAAAGTGTTTAAGGGAAACCAGAATTCCCCCCAAAAAAATTAGATACAAGGGATTGGAGTCTCGTTTTAAGGCTCGTCTTAATTTTTTTGAATGAATTGATCCAGTTTACGGGATCTAAAATGAACACTTTTTCACGAAAATCAGTAAAATGCGGTTAATTACGGTTTTCCCTATTTTAAGGGATCTCCTGGAGATGCTCTTACCCCTGAAAATATTTTCAAAACGCAATCGATCCGTGCCGATTTTTCTTCAAGAGGTCAATTTTGTCATTTTCTTTTGGCTTCTGTTGGAGGCCTCTTGGCAGTCAGGGTGGGCCTAATTGCGAATAGCCGAGCGAGAGGCGCACGGTTTATATCACTGCAGAGCAGAGACAGTCGTCTTCTCCCGCCGATCTCCTTCGCCGCCGGCGCGCAGTGCGTGAGAGTAAGGTGAAGTGCTGATAGCTCTGGTAGTGCTTCCTCTCCCAGTTCATTCTCTAACGAAACCTCCCCTCGCGTGAGCCTCCTCTCATTTTGCTGCTCCGCAGCACCGACGCCCGAGAACTGTTCGACGGAATGTCTCGCCGGGGCAAGGCCGCGAAACCGTCGACGGCGGGCTGCGGGGACCGCCTCAGCGACCTACCGGACGCCGTGTTGCATCACGCGCTCGGCTTCCTCGATGCAGGGCAGGCCGTGAGGACGTGTGTGCTCTCCCGGCGCTGGCGCCACCTCTGGAGGCTCATCCCTCGCCTCCGCCTCACCGACGTCGAGGCGTTCCGGAGTGTCGAGAAGCTGAACAGGTTCGTAGACCAGCTGCTCCTGCTCCGTGACACCAGCTCCGTCCTCGACGAGTGCGAGCTCGATCTCTTGCGGCTAGACAACGCACTCGTCGACCTCTGGATCCGGCGCGTTTTGGCATGCCATGTCCGGGTGCTGCGTGTCCAGCTCTACACTAATGTGCCCACAGATCAGTGCGAGCCGCTCGTCAAACTGGTCGATCAGCCTCTCCTCTCACAGCACCTTGTGCGATTAGAGATCAGTGGCGTCTATCTAGAAGAAAGATCATTTGACTTCTCGAGCTGCCCGATGTTGGAGGTTCTGAAGATGGCTGATTGTGTCCTCAATACTGATAAGATCTTATCCCATTCCTCAAAACATATCAGCATTATGCGCTGCCAGTTTCTTTGGGATATGGATATAACTCGTATTGCTGCTCCAAGGCTTGTTTCACTGCAACTACATGATTGTAACATGATTCCAGTTCTCGAAAGCATGCCATTACTAGAAACTGCATCTCTCAATCTTGGCCGCACATATGAGGAATACTGTGGTTTCTGTGACAACAATGTCCTTGAAGTTTGGGAATGTGAATGTGGCCAGTGTATTATTTACTGGGATAATGATAATCGTCGCAAACATGATTTCTCTGTGTTTCTTGGAGGTCTGTCCAGCGCTACATGTCTGGAATTTATCGCTTCCCCCAAAATGGTATGTTTGTAGTTTCTTTCAGATTTGCATGATCAAATTTCATATCCATTCCATTATCGTTTCGTCTCATACGATAAACTTAATTTGCTCTTAATTATTTGCATGTTGCACAGGTTACATTCAAAAGGGATCTGCGATGCTGCCCTACATTCAGTAAGCTAAGATTTTTGTCACTCAGTGAGTGGTGTTTGGTTGCTGATTACAAAATACTATTGTCGTTTCTCCATCACACACCAGTTCTAGAGAAACTCGCCCTTCAACTTTGTAAGGTATATGTATGTTCTACTAGTACTGATGATGTGTATTCCTTTATAAACTATATGATGCATGCTAAATCTTATAAAGCATTTTATTCGCCGCAGGAACCGAAATCTGGCAGGAAATTTAAAGGAATTAGTTCAATGGAGCAATCACTTACACTGAGGCAACTTGAGATAGTCGAAGTTAAATGTCATATCATTGATGAGCGGGTTCATAATATTACGAAAATCTTGAGTTCTTCCAGCATATCCCTTGCAAAGATTATTGTCCAAAAGCTTTAGTACGTTTGGTTTCAGTGTATTTTGTGCTATGTGCTTATGTGAAAGCAAGCGCGATGAAAACCTGTTGTAAGAAATTAGTTGCTTGTGCGATGCGTTGTATCAGATCCGGTGGTGCATTACTGCTATGATACACATGTAATGCTCTGGTAAAGCTTAATGCAGATTTGATGCTTCTATGATCTTATGGATCCAGACGGTGGTGCACCTGTGCTTGAGTTTCTCTTGTTCTTTGTTGCATGTACATTTAGTATGCATCTGAAACAATAGGTTTTATCTGAATCAAGCTGGACACTGCAGTGTTTGCTGTTTGGATATCGTTGGATGAATGATGGTTAGGTTTTATCTGAACAAACTGGACACCATGATTTGAAAGGACAATGATGTCGCCTAGAGGGGGGTGAATAGGCGATTAAAACTTTTCCGGTTTAGCTTGATAATTGCGGAATAAAACTAGGTGTTTAAATTAACAAGCCAACAACTTGAATAAACTAGGTTCACCTATGTGCACCAACAACTTATGCTAAGCAAGACAAGCAACAAGGTGATAGCAATATAGAATACTTCAAGCACGAAGGCTATCACAATGTAAAGTGCATAAGTAAATAGCTCGGGTATAGAAATAACCGAGTCACGTGGAGACTAGGATGTATTCCCGAGTTCCTCATTGTTAAGGGAGTACGTCTCGTTGGAGAGGTGTGAGGCACCACAAAGGTCGATCTCAACGCCACAAAGGCTCACCCTATTCTCCGATGAACCGCACCACAAAGGTTTGGTTCACCTTCCACTATCGGTATTCCTTCGAGACGGAATCCGGAGCCTTTCAACAACAATCCGGGGCACAACCCACAATGGGATTGGGGGCTCCCGAACGGCTTCAAGTGACCACACAAGGGTCTCAACCACCACAAAGGCGTCTAGGGCCCGAAGACCCAAGAGTAACAAGTTCACAAGATTTCAACTTCCACGAATCCTCGTGGAGAGCACACCGATGCACCAAATGCAAAAGGCAAGAGCACAAGTGCTCAAATCCTTCACTCTCAAATCCCACCAAAAGCAACTAATGCTTATGGGGGGAGAAGAGAGGAAGAACAAAGAATAACTCAACAAATGGAACTTCAAGAACTAGATCGAAAGGGTTCCCCTCACTTAGAGGAGATATGGGTTGGTGGAAATGTAGATCTAGGTCTTCTCCTTCAATCCTCCAAAGATCAAAGAGTTTGGGTGGAGGGATTGGGAGATAATGAAGATATGAGCTTGCAACAATGAAGGAGAGAGAAAGCAAATCGAGTTTGGCAGAGCTGGGCTGCCTGGAGGAAGGTGGAGCGGTATTTATACCCTCCCAGAAAAAGAGCCGTTGCAGCCAGCTTGACACCGGAGAATCCGGTCCAAGTGACCGGAAACTCCGGCCCCCACCAGGAGGTGAACCACTAAGAGCACGGGGCAGCTCGGGCAAAACATTCCGGCCACAGGGGCCGGAAACTCCGGGGCAGGGGCGGAGACTCCGGCCCAAGGGCCGGATACTCCGGCCTAGGCCAGGAGCTGAACCTCCAAAACTTCGATAGGGAAACCCAAGGACCGGAGACTCCGGTTGGGACACACCGGAGACTCCGGCCTGGAAAACAGCAAAACTGCAACCCCAACAACTTTTGCTAGAAAACTCCAAATGCAATAAAACCAACGAGGTTGGAAAGTTAGCGACAAGTGCTTTCCTACAAAAAGTGGAAATATTAAGGGTCACAAATATGGAGGAGATATCACACATGTGTGGTATGGACCTTATCTCGAGGAGGACCGGTAATATTTCCAAAACCGAGAATGCAACAAGTTTTCCATCCGGACTCCGTTTTCAATGATCTTGGGCTTGCTCCGAAGATAATCACAAGCACTACAAGATCATGCATATACACATCATAGTCCATCATGTGAGGAAGATAACACAAGAGGAGAGTTTGACCTCTCTACAAGAGACGAACCGGTAAAACTTCCAACATAAAAAATATCACAAGATATCCAAATGAAATCCGTTTTTGATGAACTAGAGCTTGGTATGGAGATGAACACAAGCTCTAAATTCTCACATGGATAAAAGCCAAATAAGAACCAAGAAAGATGATGATGCCAAGAATGCAAAGGTTTGAGCTCTCCACAAAGATGCGATCAAGTTACTCACTTGAGAGCCCCTCTTGATAGTACGCCGTCTATCCTATAACCCGGTCTCCCACTAACATCATGAGACCGGTAAAATAGAAACCCTAACAAGATCATACCTTTGCCTTTGCGCATTCCACTTGAGCTCGATGATGACGATTTTGACTCTCTCAAGTTGGAACAACTTTCTTGATTATGCTTGCTAGCACATGCTTGATGAAGACATCTCTAAATGCTCCCCCATACACCATTATGGGAGAGACTCGCTAAGCTCCGTCTTCATGTCTCATTTGCAAGCTTCAATCAAATGATATCTTCCGAGATGGATCATATTGAGCTTGCACTTCATCTTCTCTACACATGACCATTCTTCATATAAACCCTTGAGTGGAGCATTGATCACCATGTAATCTTCTAGAGTCCAACACATGAATTCCAATCTTTTCCTATGGACAAGATCTACAAGTATATCTCAATGCAAACATTAGTCCATAAGGATTGTCATTAATTATCAAAACCACGCATGGGGCAACACATGCACTTTCATGATTTGTTTCATTGTGAACCTGTTCTTCTGTTTTGTTCTGCCCTGTCAGGCCTTATCTGAACTTTCTGAGCTGTTGCAATCGTCTGTTGGAAAGTATCAATCTTTACATAGGCTATAGCTAATGTTGCATTTCCTGTTGTGATCTCTTTCATGTTTAAGAAACAAGTGTTTTGCTCACAAGTATTTCCAGTCTAAAGAACACACTTTTTGCTCAGATAAAAGTATAATCGTGCATGTACATTTTGCTAAAAATGCATTATAGTTTTTTTTATGAGAGCGTTTTGATCACAATACTATAAAGGTCTTGTTTACAAACCAAACTGGACATTATTTAGTGTTTGGGTATCAATGGATGGACGATGGCGTGTAGTCGTGGTTGTAAGAGTGTCGTGCTTTCGCCTGCGGATCTCATTTGTATAATGCATTTCTGCAATTTTACGAGAGTATTGCGTAGTGCTCTGCTTTGTGCTATGTATGCACGATAGTCTCATTAATTTTGTACATCTGCAAGGTTGGTACTGCTTGCTTAGGCTATTGTTGAAATTGCATTTCCTGTCAAGATGTTTTCCTACTGCTTGCGTCAGATATTATATCTGGTCGTGTGTTCTGTTTCTCCGATGGGTGGATCATTATGTTGACCTCTACTGTTTTGCAGCTTCTCAAAATTCTGTAGCAGTCTGCGAGAATAATATAGGCCTTAACTGAACCTGACGCAAATGGCTCTTGAGTAGTATCAATCTTGCTTAGTCTATTGCTAGGGTTGTATTTCCTGTTAATGTTTAAGGAGCAAGCGTTTTTGCTCACGGTTTAGTATTTCCAGTTTAAGGAACAGTCATTGGCAGCATGATACTAGCGGACTAGTTGCCATGTAGGATGTAGCCAACTGTATGCCTTACTTTCAGTTACATGGATGCCTTGAGCTTGATGCTTTATCTCTTGATTTTGAGTGCCCTGTTCTGCATGCATAGGAAGTTAGGAACATACCAGCTTGTGTATTGTAGGCCTTGTTGTAGTTTGTTTGGGGGAGCAGAAATTTCCTTTTTCTTATACACAATAATACCAACTTCTTGCTAGGAATTGTTTGCATGCTGAATGTACGTAGTATTGGAAAGGAAGTATGCATTAGCTTCTGTATCCAATGTAAATTGACTGGCTATTGCAAATGCACGGAGGCGATTTTGCTGGAAGTATGCATTAGCTTCAGAATTTACCTGTCTTGCTGGAAGTATGCATTAGCTTCAGATAGAGGAACCATCCGACGTGATAAATCATTTTCTGTGTTGAGCAGCGCCAGCGCTATCACGGTTCGTCGTATTCTGCACAATGGCGTGGCCTCAATCCTCATAGACCTGTAAATTTAACTCGAGAAGGCTGTGACTATCTGTTGTTTCTTTGGTCCAGTTTCCTCTCCCTCCATTCAACATTATCTTGTGTCTGTTCGTTCAAATACTGTGTATGCAACATGAATATCTCGAATTCTTGGGTCTTGTATGAAACTGGACAGATAAAGTTCAGTTGTACTGCTCATGGAGCTTTCAGGTAACTTACAGCACAGGCAACGCAAGACACACGATGTGGCCAGGATAACAACTAAACTATCCTCTCTAGTGGAGAGGCCGAAGTGAGAGGACAATACTGTAGCTGGTTCACTGCACAGGTGTGTTGTCAGTGGACTAACTGCCCTGTTGTCTCACTCCATAGATTACTACTGTTTGCTACCTTCAGCAGTCGCTTGTGATAAAAAAAACGGCCAAACTGATCCTGACCTTATCTTGAAACATAAATTGGGGATGACCCTTTTGCATGGCACCCTAGTTACCGTAAAATTAGCGGTCGGTTATCGAACAAGATTTTCAGGCAAAATTTAAAATGAAAACATGAAACGTTAACAAAAATTTAAAACCGACTTTAGGTGGAAGAATCTGACCCAAACTAAAGCAATCTGAATTTTTCACCCGGTAAACTAATTTACAGGAGAGACTGAGAATTCCGGATACCGGATGGTAACCGCGGAGGAATTTTGCCGGAATCAAGGCGACATCGAGTAATTTGGACGAAAATGGGACTGGCTCGGCATCCTGAGATTTTCCTCCGGCCAAGTGACGAAGTTTTTAAGGGAAACTAGAAAATTTGCCCAAAAAATTTAGATACAAGGACTGGAGTCTCGTTTTAAGGCTCGTATTCACTTTTTTTACGAATTGATCCAGTTTACGGGATCTAAAGTGAACATTTTTTTCACGTAAAATCTGAAAATATTTTAAAAATACGGTCGAACCGTGCTGATTTTCTTCTGGAGGTCAATTTTGTCATTTTTTGCTTATGTTGGAGGCCTCTTTATCTTGGCAATCAGGGTGGGCCTCACTGCGAAGAGCCGAGCGAGAGGCAGTCGTCTTCTCCCGCCGATCTCTCTTCGCCGCCGGCGCGCAGTGCGTGAGAGTGGTGATGCAGTGAAGCTCTGCTAGTGCTTTTCTCCGAGTTCATTTTTCTAGCGAATCCCCTCCCCTCGCGTGAACTCCTGTCTCCTTTTGCTGCTCCGCAGCACTGACGCCCAACACCTGTTCGACGGAATGTCTCGCCGGGGCAAGGCCGCGAAACCGTTGACGGCGGGCTGCGGGGACCGCCTCAGCGACCTCCCGGACGCCGTGTTGCATCACGCGCTCGGCTTCCTCGAGGCAGGGGAGGCCGTTCGGACGTGCGTGCTCTCCCGGCGCTGGCGCCACCTCTGGAGGCTCATCCCCTGCCTCCGCGTCACAGACGTCGAGGCGTTCCGGAGCGTCGAGAAGCTGAACAGGTTCGTGGACCAGCTGCTCCTGCTCCGCGACGCTGGCTCCGTCCTTGATGAGTGCGAGCTTGATCTCCGTGGCTTCTTGCGGCTGGACGATGCGCTCGTCGACTTCTGGATCTGGCGCGTTTTGGCATGCCATGTCCGGGTGCTGCGTGTCCAGCTCTACACTAATCTCCCCACGGATCAGGGCGAGCCGCTCGTTAAACTGGTCGATCAGCCTCTCCTCTCCCAGCACCTGGCGCGATTAGAGATCAGCGGCGTCTATCTAGAAGAAAAAATGTTTGATTTCTCGAGCTGCCCGGTGTTGGAGGATCTGAAGATCGCTGATTGTGTCCTCAATACTGATAAGATCTTATCCCAGTCCTCAAAACATATCAGCATCATGCGCTGTCAGTTTCTCTGGGCTATGGACCCAACACATATTTCTGCTCCAAGTCTTGTTTCACTGCAACTACATGATTGTAACATCGACCCAGTTCTCGAAAGCATGCCGCTACTAGAAACTGCATCCCTCAATCTTTGCCACACATATGAGGAACACTGTGGTTTCTGTGATGACAATGTCCTTGAATATTGGGAATGTGAATGTGGCTTGTGTAATCTTTACTGGGATAATGATAATCATGTAAACATGATTTCTCTGTGTTTCTTAAAGGTCTGTCCAGTGCTACATGTCTGGAATTGACTGCTTCCCCCGAAATGGTACGTTTGTAGCTCCTTTCAGATTTGCATGATCAAATTTCATACCCATTCCATTATCATTTCATCATGTACGACCAATTAAACTGAAGTTGTTCTTAATTATTTGCACGTCGCACAGGTTATATTCAGAAGGGATCTGCGATGCTGCCCTACATTCAGTAAGCTAAGATCTTTGTCACTCAATGACTGGTGTTTGGTTGCTGACTACAAAATACTATTGTCCTTTCTCCATCACACACCAGTTCTCGAGAAGCTCACCCTTCAACTTTGTAAGGTATATATATGTTCTTCAAGTAATGGTGATGTGTACTCCTTAGCTATATGATGCATGCCAAATCTTATAAAGTATTTTATTCGGCGCAGGAACCCAAATCTGGTATGAAATTGAAACGGAACAGTTCAATGGAGCGATCACTTACACTAAGGCAACTTAAGATAGTGGAAGTTAAATGTCATACCATTGATGAGCAGGTTCATAATATTACGAAACTCTTGAGTTCCTGCAGCACATCCCTTGCAGAAATTAATATAAAAAAAGCTTTAGTACGTATAGTCTTAGTGTATTCTGCTTGTACTTATATGAAAGCAAGCAATGAAAACCCTCTCATAAATTCGTTCAAAGGATCAAGGTAGAATTCCCAGCACTTTGTGATAAACTTATTTGTGTGTGAGGATCGTTGCATGAAGCACAATTATGGTCGACATAACTATGTCCAGTTGTTTGATTAAATATTTTCCTCGTGTGTGGATAAATGTGGGCAGATGAGCCACCTTATATGTTTGACGTGCTCGAGTTATAGCATTACTTAAGTCTTACTCTTACAACTACTATAATATCACCACGTATTGAGTTGTGAGTCTTATCATAGGTACTATGCTGGTACCAAATATTGAGTTGTAATACAATGCAATGGTGACGGGCCCATTTTTATATTAGCCATAGGATGTTGGCAGAATATTACTTGCACTTTTAGAAGCCAAATTTGCAAACCAACTTATTTGCATTGTTTCTCAGCCAGTTGTTTTGCACTGATGTAGTAATGCACTGCTAGATTAGAATTCAGCACATCTTTCAAAACATAGAAATATTCTAGTCAAGATGCAAATCTCGAAGAAACATTACTGCATTCTGGTGGCAAGCTATCTATTACGAGTATTAGGTTGTGGATAATGATCTGTGTACACAATATAAAACAATAGGCATTGTGTATTTGTGTTCTTTTGATTGCCACACAAAAACCTAGCCTTATACTACATTCTACTATCCCTGTTCCATCTCTATTTTGTCAGTTATTCTGGATATGAAATCACAAGATCTTAAGCTGAGCGAGAAGTGCTCCTGTGCTTTCCCGAAAGTTTTTCTGCACGGATTTTAAAATGCACCAACGGCTGTGATTAGGGGTGGGGATTGAGGTGCTGATCCCACTTGGTTAGTACTCCTCTTACGTCACTTTTATATCCAATTGAATGTAATCACAGCCGTCGGTGCGCTTTAAAATTCGTGCAAAACTTCCGGAAAGCACATGAGCACTTCTGTGAGCTAAATACTGATGGCTATATTTCATCCGAAGGAAGAGGCCCAGGATTGCAGCCATTTTTTTTTTGTGTGGTGCTTCTTTTGCCTGGCGGATCTTTATATTGATACATTTTCTATTATTACTTCCGGTGTAATTCTCTGGTTGTGCACTTGTGCTTGGCGAGCGTGCTATGGTTAATGCTCTGCTTGTTTTCCAATCAGTCCAAATAGGCTGTTACTAGTGTTTGAGTGTCAGGCTAATGTAAACAGTTGTCGAGTTCTTCGATTGTGGATGTGTGCTCTAGGCCCAGTGGTGGCTTAAATTTCCAGCTTTTTGAGAGACGTGGGCTTTATTGATCAAAATCATAATATCATCACAGAGTGTCGATTCTTGCCAGTTTGAGGAACATCAACCTGGGCAAGTTGATTCTTGCCATCGATTGACGGGAGACCTTATATTAACGACTCGATTTCGATTGCCAGTTTGAGGAACATCAACCTGGGCAATTTATCTCGGAAGCCTTTTTTATGGTCTGTCATGGTTTTAATTGTGTAGTTTTGGATCCCGTTGTCTAGTGGCCGCAGCACGGTTTACACTGACGATAAGAGGGTAGTCATCTTCCTACGATCTCTCATTCTCTCGTTGCCACCGGCGTGCAGGGAAGTTGATGAAGTGGTGGTGCAGTGAACACCTTTCTCCAATTATTTTCCTCTGAACGTAAACCCTCCTAGCCATCTGGCATTTCCCTCGCCCGGTCGCCCCAGTCTCCTTTTGCTGCTCCGCAGCACCGACGACCGCTATCTGTTCGACGCAATGCCTCGCCGGGGCAAGACCGCGAAAGCATCCACGGCGAGCTGCGGAGACCGCCTCAGTGCCCTCCCCGACACCGTGCTGCAGCACGCGCTCGCGTTCCTCGAGGCGGGGGAGGCCGTGCGGACGTGCGTGCTCTCCCGGCGCTGGCGCCACCTCTGGAGGCCCATCCCCCGCCTCCGCGTCACCGACGTCGAGCCGTTCCGGAGCGTCGAGAAGCTGAACAGGTTCGTGGACCAGCTGCTCCTGCTCCGTGACACCGGCTCCGTCCTCGACGAGTGCGAGCTGGATCTCCGTGGGCTCTTGCGGCTGGACGACGCGCTCGTCGACCTCTGGATCCGGCGCGTTTTGGCATGCTTTGTCCGGGTGCTGCGAGTCCGTCTATACACAAATCTGCCCGTATCTTTTGAAGAGGGAAAGCTCGTCGAAATGGCCAACCAACCTCTCTTCTCCCAGCACCTAGTGCGATTAGAGCTCAGTGGCATCTATCTGACAGAAAGGTTTCTTGATTTCTCGACCTGCCCGGTGTTGGAGGATCTAAAGATCGGCGATTGTGTTCTCCATACTGATAAGATCTATCCCAATCCTTGAAGCATATTAGCATCATGGGCTGTCAGTTCTTCTGGGAAATTCTCCCAACTCATATTTCTGCTCAAAATCTTGTTTCACTGCAACTACATGATTGTGACATGATTCCTATTCTTGAAAGCATGCCATTACTAGAAACCGCATCTTTTGATCTTGGCCGAAAATACGAGAAATACTGTGATTTCTGTGATGACGGTGCCCTTGAAGTTGATGACTGTACTTGTTGCATGTCTGAGATTTACTGGGATAATGGCCGTAAACGTGATTTCTCTGTGTTTCTTGAAGGTTTGTCCACAGCTACCTGTCTGGAACTGACAGCTTCCCGTGAAATGGTATGTTCTTACTACTTCCTTTCAGTTTGCATGCTCAAATTTCATACCCATTACCATCTGCTACGACGAATTAATCTTAAGCTGTTGTTACTCATTTGCACTTTGCACAGATTACATTCAAAAGGGATTTGCGATGCTGCCCTACATTCAGTAAGCTAAGATCCTTGTCACTCAGAGACTGGTGTTTGGTTTCTGACTTCCAAATACTAATGTACTTTCTCCATCACACACCAGTTCTAGAGAAACTCACTATTCAACTTTGTAAGGTATATAGTACATGTTCTACTAATAATTATTGTGTGTATTGCCTTTATAAACAATATGATGCATGATTAATCTTATAAAGTATTTTCTTCGGCTCAGGAACCCAAATCTGGCATGGAAATGCAGCGCAACAGGTCAATGGAAGAATCACTTACACTGAGGCAACTTAAGATAGTCGAAGTTAAATGTCATATTATTGATAAGCGGATTTATATTATTATGAAGATCCTGAGTTCTTGCAGCATATCCCTTGCGAAGATCAATATTCAAAAGCTTTAGTATGTACGGTTTCACTGTATTCTGCGGCATACTAATATGTAAGGAAGCATTGCAAACTTACCGGAACCGTTTGATAAGTAATAGCTAGAAATGTCCAAGTTCGTTCCAAGGTGGAAATTCCTAGCTCTTCGTGATGAACTTATTTGAGTGTGAGGATTGTTTGCCAAAAAATGCACTTATGGTTGATGAAACTATGTTCAATTTTGTGATTCGAACTAATTTTCCCTTGTGTGGACAAACTTGGGTTGACGAACCACCATATACGTTTACTGTACCTGAGTTGCAACATTACTCAGCACGTATTCTTACTATGCTAGTACCACATATTGAACTCTGGGTAGTTAGCATTACTCGGTATACTTCAACTATGCTACTAAGCTAGTACCACATTTTTTTTTTCGAGAATGCCGGGGGGGATTGCTCCCCACCGGTTGTTATATTTTCGAAAGTAGCCTGGCGGGCCATGTTCTTACAACATAATAGCAGTTTTATAGGGGGATACATGGGAGAGAGAACAAAGAAAATACAAGAAAATAGACTAGAAACACTATGGGAGGGGGAGGTTGGCAAAACATAGCCAACCGAGACCCCCGTGACGCCAACACCTAGCAATCCGCCGGAGGAGGATCTCCGGTGAGAACCTCAACACCGAAAGCAAGTAGACCATTGGGTTAGGTAGTAGAATACGTGGACACCAAACAAGAGCACACCAGGGCACGGTCGAAGGGCGTCGGATAGCCGAGACAGGGCGGCGAATGGCCGAAGGGCGGTGCGCCGCCGAGACCAAACACAGTCGAAGGGCGTCGAATAGCCGAGACTGGGGCGACGACACCGGTGTGCCGACCCCGTGGTCGAAGGGAGACGCACGCCAAGGCCACCCCATGACATCCATGGAGCTCTGTTGTGTCACCATGACCACTTCCCAAACCGCAGGGGTACGAGCCAAAGGTCCGTCGGGGAGGCGATAGGCAAGTCGCCCGACACATGCCAAGCTCGAAAGTGATGCCTCCAAGGAGGGAGAGCTACGCTAATGCGACGCCGTCACTTGATCCACGAGGGCCGTGAGGCCGGGATCGGGGATTTCTCCCGGAGCACCAGCAGGAGAACACCACATCGCAGTGCCTCCCACGCATCGGGACGACCTCACCACCCCTGCCACACGTCGGGAGTAGAGCAGAGGGCCCTCTGGGGAAGCTGCTCGCCATTGAGCCGGCGGGGTCGCGGCGACCAGGACAGCACCCGCGCGTGACGAGGAGGAGCGCAACTGCGCAAGAGGAGAGGTGCGTCCGGCCCGCTCGGCCCATCCGAGGCCCAGATCGGGCCCTGGCCTCAATCTGCCGGCGGGACGGCAAGCCACCATCCAGGGAGGAGGGGACGACCGGCAGCAGCTCGTGGCAGCCGGCCGAGGGGCGCAGACGACGCCGGAGACGAGTGGGCGCCGACGGCGAAGTTGTGAGCACCACGGCTAGATCCGGCGCCAAGCGGGAGAGATCACGGAGGCGAAGCGGGCCGTGGCCGCACAGGGCGGAGGCGAGCTTGACGGGATGGGGCTGCGGAGGACGACGACGCAGGGGCGCGGGAGACGGTGCCGTCGCAGTGGGGAGAGGCGGCGGGCCCCGGTGCAGTCGCCTCCTCTGAGCTGCAGCCGAACACCGCGGGCGGCGGATCCCCGCCGTCCCCATCACCGGCATCGAGCAGGCTTTGCCGGCGGCTGCCTCCGGGGACGGCGAGGGAAGGTGGCGGCGGGAGGTGGGTGGCAGCTGGGACTCTAGTACCACATATTGAGTTGTAGCACAAAGCAATGGTGATCGCCACATTTTTGCGGCTAGTTTTACATGTACTAGTACTAACATTTAATCTAGCCTGGGAGAGACATGGGTCTTCTCTTTGCTTGGGACATTGCATAGTTTCAGTCTAGCTAGCCTGGCAACCACGATTCTTCCATGAGAAACACAGCGACAACCCAAAATTTCACTGGTTTCGTTCGTGTGGAAGGGAATTACGAGTCCAAACTTTTGCTGACCGAAAGTCCCCCCGCTCGCTCCCGTGCTGCTCTCGGGCGGCACCGGAGCGCCCCCTCCCCCGCACCCAGGCCGCCCTCCCTCCCGCCGGCCTCGTCGCCGCCGCTGCCGCCGGCCACGCCGCGGTGGCGGCGGCCCCCTTCCACCACAAAGGCGGCAGGGGGGATCTCGCGGTGGACGCGTTCTTGGAGCTTCTTCCTCGGCCTCGTTGGGCGGCGGCTCGACATGGCGAGGAAAGTCGCGGCTCCCGCGGCTCGGGCGCTTCGCCCAGTGGAGCCGCCGGCGGTCCGGCTCGGTGACGGAGGTGGCGGCCGCGCGGGCCCGATCTGGGCCGCGCGGGCCCGATCTGGGCCGCGCGGGCCGAGCTCGTCTTCGACGCTGCGGCAATCGCCGTCCTGCCTCTGCGGAGGCACACCAGGTCGCTTACCTGTGGGTGCTGCTGGCCTGTGTGCCGGCCAGACCTGGGCCATGCGGGCCCAGTGCTTCGGGCGTCGTCCCAGGCCTCACTGTCGTGCGCGGACAACGCGGTGGGGCTCACCTACCAGCGGTGGAGAAGGCTTCTTGCTGGCTGGCCGGCGGAGCAGGGGCTCCCCGGCCCTCTCCTTGGTGCTGGCGTGGTCGCGGGGCCGAGGTGGCGGTCCCGGCTGCGGCGGCGGCGTCCTCCCCTTGCGCTGGGGAGGGAACCTTGGCTCTCCCCGAGTTCGGGTGTGGTGTCCGTGTGCCCGCTATGGCGGAGGCAGTCCAGGCCGGCGGCCTGAGGTGTGCTGCTGGCGGCCGGCGGTTGGTCTGGGCGTCGATGCGCCCCTCCTCCCGCTTCCCTCGCCGTTGCCTGAGGTCGCCGCCGACGCGGCGGCTGATGGTGGCGGCGGGGAGCTCCCTCACATGCATGCATGTGTGGGGTGTTCCTCCTTCCTCCCTCGATGGAGCATAGTGGCGAACTCCGGTGTTGTCCCTGCTCTCTGTCTTTGACGTGTAGTGTACCGAGTTTTCCTGAGGTTTGGAGGTCGGTGACGCCGTCCTTTGGTGTTCTTCTCCGCGTCCTCGTGATGGTGGCCGACGTCTGGTTCCGGACGGCTCTCAGTGAAAACCGTGCACTGGGTTATCCAGTGCTGGCGATGACAACACCTTCGGGTGTCGTTCCCTTGTTGAAGGCATCGCCATGTAGATCTTTCCTTTTTCTGGACGGTCAGAAACCGTCTCTCTGTTCCGCCCCGTTTCCCAAGTACGTGTGTCTGGTGAAGGCGCTCATAGCGGTCTGTGAATCGCCCTTTTCTAGGGTTGGTGTATCGGGGGCTTGGCGAAGGCTCTCCAGGATCTCTGCCGGCAACGACGACGTCTTGGACGCCGTTTTCCTTCTTGGAGGCGCTGCTGTAAGCCCCTCCCTTTGGATTCATTTGATTTGCTCGGCTCCTCGACGGCGTGTCTATGGTGCTGATGGGGATGGCGGTGGAGGTCTGTTGGCTTTGATACCTCCGATGTCGCCCCCGGACAACTGAAGTCAAGGCGTCTCCATGATCAAGCAACTCTCTTTTAGTTTGTGCCTCATATAGATGCTAGGTTGTTCTCCCTTGTGATACTTTGTTGCCTGTAAGGGGTGCGTGTGTGTGGTTGGTGCGTGTTGTAATTTGTAACTGTTAGCCGGTTGTTGGCTTTATTAATTCAAAGCTAGGCTCATTGCGAGCCTTCCGTCTAAAAAAAAGTTCAGAGGACGCAACGGTGTTCAGTACCTGGTGCCATGAGCGCACAAAGATTTCGTTGATAGGTAGGACAAGCTAGTGACCAAAAATATCGTCTAAACTGGTGCAGATAACCGGATTTGTCATCAAGCAAGAAATTACAATCTCACCTCACCTCACCCACAAGCGAAGCCGAAGCAAAAGACAAACCCAACAAAAAATGGCCGTAAACTATAGTTGGCGTACGCCAGCGCACGGCAGTAGAGCTCCCACAGCAGCACCCCAAAGCTATACACGTCGAAGCACCTAGTGCGATTAGAGCTCAGTGGCATCTATCTGAATGAAAGGTTTCTTGATTTCTCTAGCTGCCCGGTGTTGGAGGATCTAAATATCGCCGATTGTGTTCTCCATACTGATAAGATCCTATCCCAATCCTTGAAACATATTAGCATAATGGGCTGTCAGTTCTTCTGGGACCTTCTCCCAACTCATATTTCTGCTCAAAGTCTTGTTTCACTGCAGCTACATGATTCTGACACAGTTCTTGAAAGCATGCCATTATTGGAAACCGCATCTGTCGATCTTGGGCACAGATATGAGAAATACTGTGATTTATGTGATAAAGGTGGCCTTGAAGTTGATGAATGTATCTGTTGCATGTGTGACATATGTACAGGGATAATGGCCGTAAACTCGATTTCTCTGTGCTTCTTCGAGGTCTGTCCAGCGCTACACGTCTGGAATTGACAGCTTCCTCTGAAATGGTATGTTTGTATTAGGATGACTCCAACGGGCGACGCAAACGGACGCGTGTTTGGTCCGCGTTTGGTCCGTTTGCGTCACCAAAAGGACCCACGTCTGGCCCACGTCCGCCCCTTTCCGGCCACTGCTCCCAACGGGGCGACGCATCGAGTCCGCCTTGTATTTTTTTTCAACTAAGCAGGCCCCTATATGGGCCTTTTTCATTGATAGATAGGGGAGGTGGGCCACAAACGGTCTGTTTACATAGTAGGATTACATTTATAGGTCCATTTGTAGGGCTTAAAATTACATAAAAAGTAAATCTAAGGCTTTCTCCTAATATTGAACTAAACACTAAACTAAAACTTTAAAAAGTTAATAACTGACCACCGGCCGGTAAGTGGGAAGATCAAAGAGGAGCTCCGTCCTTGAGGAAGTTGGCCCCGGCCTAGAGGAACTTCACGCAGCATGCCCGTTCTGCAACGGACTTGCTGGCTCTTCCTTCATCACGGCCGAGGCCAGCCCGGGACTGGCTGGCTCCTCTTTTTTAATCATTTCGTAGCTACGAAACACGTAGCGTCGCCGGGCATTAGAGGAAAATGGGCAGCACATAGGCTGCCACGCCGGCGGGGGTACCGCACCGGCGCGATCAGTCGATAATTGATCCCTCTCCGCCGCGGCCTCGCGGGCACGTTTGCGGCGCACCACCCTCTTTGCGGTCTCGACGGCTCTGCGCGCGTTCGCAGACTCGGCCTCCACCGCCGTGTCAGCGCAGGCGCGCGCTGCGGACATGAACGCAGCCGCCCTCTGGGCGTTGAGCTGCATGTGGGCTTCCTCCATGGCCTCCTCCGCGATCTTGCAGACGGTGCCGCCCACGCCAATGGGAGGCTCGGGCTCCGGCGCGCACCGCACCGCCAGCGCCGCGAGTGCAGTGCGGTATGTCGCCTCTTCCTCGTCGTTGGCGAGGCAGTTGCGGTACGCCGCCTCCACCACCCTGGCCTCGTCGGGCGACATGGGACGCGGGAGCCTCCTCTGCCGCGCCTGCTCCCTCGGTGGCACGCGCGCTCCCGATATTCCGGCGAGCAGATCTGAGGTTGGAGGTGGTGGCCGCCGTGGTGGGAGGAGGAGGGTCTAGGGTTTTGGTGTGCTCTAGGGTTTCCCGGCCGGCTCCATTTAAAGAGCTCCACCGCCCACAGTTATTGCGGGGTAGGTGGCCGCTCTAGCTGTCAGGGTCGATGACACGCGGGCCAGGGAGGTCACGGGGCGGAATATGGCAGGACACAGGAACGGTCTGCCGCGTGTCCGGGGCCGACGCATCGGTGGCCCAAATTTGGGCCAGGGATGCGTCGCGGCGGACAGAAAAACGGACCGCGGTCCATTTGCGTCGCCCCGTTGGGCCTTGTTTTTACCCCTCGCGGACGACGGACCGGCGCGGACTCGATGCGTCGACCCGTTGGTGTCATCCTTAGTTCCTTTCAGCTTGCACGCTCAAATTTCATATCCATTCCATTATCGTTTCAGCTTGTACAACGAATGAAGCTTAAACTGTTGTTACTCATTTGCACTTTGCACAGATTATAGTCAGAAGGGATCTGCGATGCTGCCCTACATTCAGTAACCTAAGAATTGTGTCACTCAATGATTGGTGTTTGGTTGCTGTCTTCAAAATACCACTGTACTTTCTCCATTTTTTTTAAGCTTAAGGTGGTCGATATCCACCGCTCGAATAGATAGAATAGAATTGACCCAGTTTATAAGGAAACCGGGTCAAAAAACCATACAAACTATACTAAAGAATCACACGGACGAAGCGACTTGCCGCCCACACGACTCAAGTCGACGAAACGCCACAACACACACCACCGGCTCTGGGGCCGCCGCCCCGGCGTAGCAACCAGATCGACTTTCGCATTGCCCGAAAGTGATCCAGTCATGGTCGACGAACCCTCTGCCCACACAGTCTTTATCCAGGTTGCCACCCAAACCACCCTGTTCTGAGGCCGCCGCCCCGGCGTAGCAACCAGATCGACCTTCGCATTGCCCGAAAGTGATCCAGTCATGGTCGACGAACCCTCTGCCCACGCAGTATTTATCCAGGTTGCCACCAAACCACCCTGTTCTGAGGCCGCCGCCCCGGCGTAGCAATCAGATCGACCTTCGCATTGTCCGAAGGCGAGCCAGTCAGGTCGACGAACCCTCTGCCCGCGCAGTCTTCATCCAGGTCGCCACACAGACCCACGCTAAACAACGGCTCTTCCTCATAGAACCGTCACAACATGGGAACCCGAGGCCGCTGCCTCGGCGTACCACCACCGTCCGGGGCCGCCACCCCGGCATCCACCTCCCCGACAACAGCAACCCGCGCGACCATTGCGAATTGTTGCACCACGAGGGTCAACAACTCCAAGGCGACGCCTTCAAGAAGGTAACGACGCATTCGTCGCCGTCGCCCGCTCCGAAGGAGCTTGAGTTTTCACCCGGAGATGTTGCAACCGCTTGCGTCGGATGGAATCGAAACTCCACGAACGACGCAATCAAGAAGGGAACGACGCCCGAAGGCGCCGCCGTCGTCGGCCCCGACCAAGTCGGCGCAAGGCTTTCACCCGTAGCTCAATCCGTTCGCAAAGCGCGGGGAGCAGCAAGGCAAGCAAGGTCACATTGTTGCCACCACCGAACCTCCAAATGGCCAACCGCAGGGCCACCACGCCGTCGGGAGCACGACCGACGCCCAGCGCATCGAGCAGCAGCCAGCCTCCACTGCCCACTGGTGCCACAATGGCTCCCAGAAACCTCCTGTGCCGCCAGGACGGGCGCCTCCACCTCGCCGCAGCGAATCCCGAGGGTGACCCGCTCGAGCCTAGATGCGGCCCGAGCATCCCAGCGCCGCGCCGAATTGCTCCTCCGCTCTGCAGTCCGTCGTCCCCACGTCCTTCATCTCCATCGCTCGCCGCCCTGACCCGACGAGCCCAGATCGGGCCCGCCAAAGCCCATCGGGCGCGCCGGCGCAACCACCGCACGGGACGGCGCCTCTGCCGCCAGCACCGCCATCGGCAGCCACCGTGCGAACCTTGACCTCCACCCGGACCCGCCGCCCTGGCTTCCTCCGCCCCCGACCGCCGCCACCCCCACGGGCCGGTCACCGCCTGCCGAGAAGAAGGACCCTCCCCCCGGCCACCGTATTTGGCAGCAGGGGGTGCCGCCACCGCCGCGGACAAAGCCGCCGACGGCAGCGGAAGGAGGGCGCCGGACGGGAGGGAGGTCTCGGCGGCGCCACGTGCGCCATGTTTCTCCCATGGTGCCGCCTAGGGGAGCGACGCTAGGGGTCATGTGTTGGTGTTTATCAAGTACTGGTTATGGGCACGGTCTACTGTACTTTCTCCATCGCACACCAGTTCTACAGAAACTCACCCTTCATCTTTGTAAGGTATATATATATATGTTGTATATTAATGATGTGTATTCCTTTATAAACTATATGATGCATGCTCAACCATATAAACTATTTTATTCGACGCAGGAACCCAAATCGGACATGATATTGAAAGGCAACAGTTCAATGAAGCGATCACATACACTGAGGCAGCTTAAATAGTCGAAGTTAAATTTCATATTATTGATGAGAGGGTTTCATCATATTACAAAGATCTTGAGTTCCTGCAGCATATCCCTTGCGGAAATTAATATAAAAAAGATTTAGTACGTACAGTTTCACAGTATTCTGCTGTGTACTTACCTGAAAGTCTGCAATGAAAACCTGTTTTAACTTTGCTCCAAGGTAGATTTCCCAGCACTTTGTAATAAACTTATTTGCGTGCAAGGCTCGTTTGTATGAAGCACAATTATGGTTGACAAAACTATCTCCAATTGTTTGATTGATTTTTTTACCTTGTCCGGATAAATGTGAGCAGACGAGTCACCTCTGATATGTTTTATGTACTCGAGTTATACCAGTTAGTATGTACTCTTATAACTAGTATGATAGCACCACATTTTGAGTACGTTGTTAATCGTATCATAGGTACTATGCTACTACCAGGCCATTTCCATTGCTAGTATTGTTATATAGTATAACTATAATTTTCTTTACGATTTGTTATATATTTATATTACGCCTAAGAAAATATTATATGTACATTTAAAAGCCAACATAGCAAAATAATATTTTCATTTTTTTCTCAGCCAATTGTTTTCACTAATGTAATTCACTGCTATATTGGTGTTCCAGCCGGTGGCGCCGTGGTGGAAGAGGTGGTGCCGGAGTGGAGTTTGTCGGCGGCGGTCTTCCCCTCTGTTGGTGCGGCTTCGTGGGAGCTTCGCCGCGGATCTGCCGTCTTGCCCTCGTCCGCGGCTCCTCGGAGTGCTCGGGAGGGTTCCCCCTTCGCCGGAGTCCAAGAGGTGGTGGATCCGGTGTTTGACGACTTGGAAGGTGAGGTTGCTGAAGGCCATGGTGGTGTCGCCGTCCGTTGTGCATGGTGGAGGTGCTCCGGCACCGAGGAGCGTCGACTTCCCGTCCGCGATGGGGGGCCTCCCAGTCCAAGCTATCGGAGGTGGTGCGGCGGGTTTCGCCGGCGCAGCGTCGTGCTCGATGAAGACGATGCCTCAGCTCAGAAGGACTTGATTGTATTTTTTATGTTTTCTGGGTTTTTCTGTTTGAATCTTGGCTGGATGTAATTGTATCTTTCCCTCGCAAAAAAAAAAAAAAATTCACTGCTATATTAGAAATTCAGTACATCTTTCAAAACATAGAAATATTGTAGTCAAAATGTAAATCTTGAAGAAACATTATTGCATTATGGTGGAGATCTATCTATTAAGTTTATTAGGTTTTTGATAAAGATCCGTAGACTGCAATATAAAATCACAGGCATTGTGTATTTGTGTTCTTTTGGCAAAACGTAGTCTCATACGACATTTTACTTTCCCTTTTCCACCTCTATTTTGTCTGCTGTTCTTGATATCAATCACAAGATTTTAATGTAAGTACTAAGTACTCATGGCTATATTTTATCCGGACAAAAAGGAGCACCAAGGTCATCATGTTCAGCGCAGGGGCCAAGGATAGCAGCCGTGAAGTTTTTTTTTTTGAGCTGCCATGACGAAATTTTCGTGGTGCTTCTTTTGCCTCGTGGATCTCAATACGATGCATTTCAATTATTATGTGTTACCCGTGTAGTTCTCTGGTTGTGCTTGATGAATTTGCGGTGTTTATATGGCTATATGTGGATTTGTGCTTATTTGTTTTCCAACCTAGTCCAAATAGGCCATAGACAGCTCAAACGCATGTGGACAAACCACGTGTCCGTCCATACCCACGTGAATAGAGATTAAAGGCCCAACGCGGGGACGCATTTTGGATTTTGTCTATAGAGGTTTTCGACCGGACTTGTTTCTTCTCCAAATTTGGGTTGGATTTGTGTCCCCGCAAACAGAAGGTGGATAGTTCACGTCCACCCTGGGCCTGCTCGTCAGTCTCCTACCAGCCGCTCCCGAACGTTTTTAATGGCCATTGCGTGACCGTCCCTTTCCATTTCGTCCCCACTCTCTCTTGCACCGCGGAAAAACCCTAGCCCCATTCTGGTTGTCTCCACCCCGGTGGCGCAGTGGGACCGTGTGTATGTCTCGGTGGACATAACATGCATATTTTGGGAGCAAGCCATGCCCATGCTATGGCGGGACGTGCTCTTGGTGCCTCCTTTCCTGCGCGGGCTTCGACCCCTGGGAGCGTGACTCTTGTTAAATTTCCAGTTTGAGGATCAGCAAACTGGGCAAGTTGGTTCTTGCCATCGATCGAAGGGAGACCTTCTAAACTAATGCTGACACGATTCGATTGCCGGGAAAAAACTACGGCGTCCGCGTTTATCTCGGAGGCCTGCTTATATTGGCTGTCAGGTTTTAATTGTGAATTTTCGGATCCCCTGTCTAGTGGCCGCAGAACCCAAAGGGCGAGTGACGCAACGGTGGTTTACCACTGACGGCAAGAGGTAGTCGTCTTCCTTCGTTCTCTCATCCTCTCGTTGCCGCCGCCCGCCGGCGTGGGGGAAGTTGCACAGAGAGAGTAAAGGTGAAGTGGTGATGCCGTGAACCCATTTATCTTTTCGTTCTTTTTTAAAGCACCGACGCCCGGGAACTGTTCGACGGAATGTCTCGCCGGGGTAAGGCAGCGAAAACGTCGACAGCGGGCTGCGCTGACTGTCTCAGCGCCCTCCCGGATGCTCTACTACATCACGTGCTCGGCTTCCTCGAGGCGGGGGAGGCCGTGCGAACGTGCGTGCTCGCCCGACGCTGGCTTCACCTCTGGATGCCCATCCCTCGGCTCCGCGTCACCGACATCGAGGCATTCCGGAGTGTGGGGAAGCTGAACGGGTTCCTGGACCAGCTGCTCCTGCTCCGCGACGCTGGCTGCCTGGCTCCGTCCTTGATGAGTGCGAGCTTGATCTCCGTGGCTTCTTGCGGCTGGACGATGCGCTCATCGACCTCTGGATCCGGCGCGTTTTGGGCTTTTGGCACGCCATGTCCGGGTGCTGCGTGTCCAGCTCTACACTAATCTCCCCACGGATCAGGGCGAGCCGCTCGTTAAACTAGTCGATCAGCCTCTCCTCTCCCAGCACCTGGTGCGATTAGAGATCAGTGACGTCTATCTAGAAGAAAAATCGTTTGATTTCTCGAGCTGCCCGGTGTTGGAGGATCTCAAGATCGCTGATTGTGTCCTCAATACTGATAAGATCTTATCCCAGTCCTCAAAACATATCAGCATCACGGGCTGTCAGTTTCTCTGGGCTATGGACCCAACACATATTTCTGCTCCAAGTCTTGTTTCACTCAAACTACATGATTGTAACATGGTTCCAGTTCTCGGAAGCATGCCATTACTAGAAACTGCATCCCTCGATCTTGGCTACACATATGAGGAAGACTCTGATTTCTGTGACAATAGTGGCCTTGAAGACCAAGAATGTGTTTGTAGCTTGTCTGAGTTGTACTGGGACAATGATAATGACCGTAAACAAGATTTCTCTGTGTTTCTTAAAGGTCTGTCCAGCTCGACATTTTTGGAATTGTTTTCTTTCCCCTGAAATGGTATGTTTGTAGTTCCTTTCAAATTTGATTGATCAAATTTCATACTCTTTCCATTATCATTTCATCTTGTACAATGAATTAAACTTAAGTTGTTCTTACTTATTTGCACTTTGCACAGATTACATTCAAAAGGGATCTGCGATGCTGCCCTACATTCAGTAAGCTAAGATCTTTGTCACTCAGCGACTTGTGTTTAGTTTCTGGCTTCCAAATACTACTGTACTTTCTCCATCACACACCAGTTCTGGAGAAACTCACTCTTCAGCTTCGTAAGGTATTATATATGTTCAAATAGTAATTGTTGTGCGTATTGACTTTATACACCATATGATGCATGATCAATCTCATAGAGTATTTTATACGGCACAGGAACCCAGATCCGGCATGAAAATGCAACGCAACAGGTATTTGGAGCAATCACTGACACTGAGGCAACCTAAGATAGTCAAAGTTAAATGTCAGATGATCGATAAGCGGGTTCATATTATTACGAAGGTCTTGAGCTCCTGCAGCATATCCCTTGTGAAGATCAATATCCAAAAGCTTTAGTATGTATGGTTTCTTTGTATACTGTGGCATACTTATATGTAAGCATGCATTGAAAACCTACCGGAACAATTTGATAAGTAATAGTTAAAAATGTCCAAGTTTGTTCTAAAGTAGAAATTCCTAGCACTTTGTGACAAACTTATTTGCGTGTGAGGATTGTTTGCACAAAAATGCACTAATGGTTGACGAAACTATGTTCGATTTTGTGATTTGAGTTATTTTTCCGTTATGTGGACAAAATTGTGTCGACGAGCCACCGTATATGTTTTCTGTACTTGAGTTCTAGCATTACTTAGTACGTATTCTTACTAGGCTTGCACCACATGTTGAATTGTGGGTAGTAGCATTACTCGGTACTTCAACTATGCTAGTGCCACATATTGAGTTGTAGTACAATGTAGTTGCAGTTACTCATAATCGCTGTTGCAATCATCAAAGCACCTGAAAACCTACCTCGTATAAAAACGAATACATTTCATTTGCAGCGTTCACGGAGGTACTCAGGACAGCAGAAGGCTTGTGCAAAACATGTTCGAGAATCGAGACCAGAAGCAGAGGCTAGTCTGGGACATGGCTCTTTGCCTGGGACATTGCATAGTTTCAGCCTAGCCTGGCAACAACGATTCTTCCATGAGAAACACAGCGACAACCCAAAATTTCACCGGTTTCTTGTGGAAGGAAAGTACGAGTAGCAGTAGAAGAGCCCATACCCGTGCCGTCCAAGGTTTTGCTGCCGAGTGAGGAATGACCGAAAGTTCAGAGGACGCAACGATGTTCAGTAACTGGTGCCATGCGTGCACACAAAATTCTTTGGTTGGCAGGACAAGGTAGTGACCAAAAATATCATCTAAACTCGTGCAGATAACCCGAGTTCTCAAGCAATCAAATTACAATCTCACCTCACCCACAAGCGAAGCCGAAGCAAAAGAGAACCACACCCCCCCCTCCTAAAAAAAAAGCATCGACCAGATCGGCACGCGCGCACAGAGACAGATAGAGCTACTTGAAGCCGAAGCAGGAGCATCCCTGCCCGACGTGGTCGGGGACGGCGGGGGTCATGCCCTTCCCCTTCGCGGGGTCAATCTTCTCCAGCAGCGCCACCACCTCGCTCATCTCCGGCCTGCGGTCCGGGTCAGCGTGCCAGCACCGCGCCATGATCTCCGACAGCTCCTTCGGGCAGCACCGCGGGATGTCAGGCCTGATCCCGAGCTTCACCACGTGGTACGAGATGTCGGCGATGCTGTAGTTGGCGTACGCCAGGGCGCAGCAGTAGAGCTCCCACAGCACCACCCCGAAGCTGTACACGTCGCACTTGTGGTCGTAAGGCCGGCCCTCCAGCACCTCGGGGGCCATGTAGCCCAGCGTGCCGGTCTGCCCCGTCATGTTGCAGTCGTCCTGCGCCTCCACACGGGCGACGCCGAAGTCGGCAATGTTCACCGTTTTCTTCCGGTCCAGCAGCATGTTCTCCGCCTTCACGTCCCGGTGGACGATCTTCTTCGAGTGCAAGTAGCTCAGCCCCCTGGCCATGTCGAGGGCCAGCTGGACCACCTTCTTGTAGGGCAGCTTCTTGTCCCGGTGCTGGAACAGGAGCGTCTTCAGGGTGCCGCCGTGCTGGTACTCCACCACCACCACGCAACACCGCTGACCCGGTGCGCCCCCGCCTCCCTTCGTTGCCGGGATCTTCAGCTGTGACGTCCCCATCGACGCGCCCACGAACTATACAAACATACACAGGACGCACCCAATCAATCAACGCTGTTCACTTTTTTTTTGCCGAGCTCTTCAACTTAACCAGCTAATGATGTAATGCATAATCACGTACAGTACCTTTGTGACATTGGGGTGATCAAGCTTCTGCCAGACGGCCACCTCCTTCTCGAAGGCTTCCCGGTGCTTTGTCTCCTGACCTTCCTGCCCCCAGTCCAACACCTTCACTGCATCATACGAAATAAAATGAGCAAATATAATGCCCATATAAACATTTTCGTTCAGTCAACCTGTTCATAGATAGCCATAACTGAACCAAGCGTGGGGGCATTATAATCAAGTTTGGATAGCGAAACAGAGAAATAAATCAATGCCTTGAGCCAAGGCTCAAATCACTAGAATTTAACCTTGGCTGGCCACCCCGAGGACCCTTTGATTCAAAAGAATTTGTAGGAATTAGGAATATCATTATGTTTAAATTTTTCTCAGCAATACGGATATTCTTCCATTAATCAATCGATGGAGTATTGCATACATATGCGGAAGAGATAAAATCGTCAAAATAATCAATTGGTATGGCCAAATGAAGTAACGGCATTGAACTGGATTTAAACAATGGTTGATAGAGCGTGAATCCATCGCCACCATAAAAAACAGACCCACATAGCCCGCCAAGTCATAGAAACAAAAATGTCCTCACAATAGTGACGTTATCATCATTCACAACGGTCGATAACTCCACAATGACCAAAATGGCATCCAACTATCTTGTTGGTGTACCGACATATCTACTCCCCCTATCTCCTTCTGATTTGGAAGTATATAGGTTGATACACAAAAACTCACATGTGTACTCATGTCTACACTCCCTTAATAGCACAAAAAGTACTACATGTAATTACTATGTCAAGCTATCAATCTCTCTATTCCACCAGTTGTGGCCGCACCAACTACATCTCCGCCTCATCCTCCATGACTACCAACCACCGCCATATTAGCAGCCATGCCGCTGCCTCATTAGTGTCATCGAGATCTCCTTAATATCCCCTCTTAAGGCTCATAAAACCGGCCTCTCACATTGCCTCTCGACAATGGTGGTTCAACCACACAACTACGACCCTTTTCATCTACCAAATGAGATGACGCCTTAGATTGTGTAGTAAAACTTTTTTTCTTCTCAATATTGATCAATTTGAGATCTCAAGTGTTTAATTAATTAGTTTTTTCATGAGAATTTGTATAGTTTCATAATTTTCTACCAACAAATTTAATACCTCTCAATGCCGCGCGTTTTAAAACGTGTCCAAACCTAAAACGTCATGTATGTTGAACACAGGAAGCAGTACGGGGTGCTTGGCTCTTGCAACCCCAATTGACAATAGAAATGTTTTTGCAAGCCAACATTTTGCAATATCAACCTCGTCAACATTTGATAACCTTGACTAGTAATCGGTTGACAGCCATTGCCAGGACAAAGTTTGGCAAAAGAGCTTTTGCCGTGCACCAAGGATTACGAGTCGACCTGTCGCAACTTGTCGCTCGGGTACCGACAAGTAGACAAGTCGCGCGACAAGTCGTGACTTGTCGCAACTTGTCGAGGTTTTGAACTTGTCGCTGGGGTACCGACAAGTAGACAAGTCGTGCGACTTGTCGCGACTTGTCGAGCGACACTTAATCCTTGCCGTGCACTAGTCATCTCAATTGGTTGGCAAGAGATAGGCAAAGTGAAATGGACGCGGCAATGATTTGAGTCCAATCAAATCATTAGCCAAAAGAATGGATTCCTCCAATGCATCAGCCAGCGAGGTGGCTTCCTAAATAAGTATATCTTTGGTGGGAAAAAAAAGCTATGATCGCTAAAAATATCTCATGGCGCGGATTGCAAGCATAATTTATCTCGGACAGATAGAGAATTACTGCATATACAGAGGCGAGGTGCCGTGGTTGTTTTGTTTCACTGACCTGCAACGTCTTCGCCGTCGTAGGTGCCGCGGTAGACGATGCCGAAGGTGCCGCTGGCGACCTGCTTGTCGATGTCGAGCTTGCCGAGGTCGATCTCCCACTCGAGGAGCTCCCGCGGCGACGCGCAGCGCTGCTGATCCAGCCACACCCTGGAGCGCGTCTTCTCGAGCGTCACGTCGAGCTTGGTGAGGTCGATCTGGTCCGCCCGCACGTACCCCTCGCCGTCGGCAGCCCGCATGTCGCTGCTGCCGGTGGTTGTCTGGGAGTTCATCCCCTCGATCGACCGATCGATCGTGTGTGGATTACTCTTCCTCGATCTCCTCAATTTCCCCACTTTCTGGCAAGTCCTCTGTTCTTCAGGCTAAAAACTGGAGGAGAAACGCACGGACGCAATGCAATCTAGAGCCGAAAATCTCCAGAGAAGATATGCTGGATCCTCCTATATCCATCCATGGGGTACACGGGAGGAATTCAAGCCCGATGGCCCTGGAATGTGATGTAATACGATGCTCCGCTATCTATCTATCTATCTCCCGGCCAACGCAAAAAATTCCAGAAGGAAACAAAAGAAAGAACGCAAACAACACAGGAATCAAACACGCGCGTGGGGCAAGAAAACGACGCGGAAGAAATCACAATCAATCAAGAGTGGGGAAAAAGATAGTCTCTTCTGCAAAATTCGGATCAATAACCAAGAAGAAAGGGCTAATTTGATTAGCCCCTTCTTAGATCAGAGGAAGAAAAGATCAACAGAGGAAGAAAGAAACCCTACGCTAAACAGAACCGGCCAGCGGTGAGATCTGTCTATTTTTAGGAGGATGGAAAGCGCGTAGAGGGGTAGTTAATTCGGGAATGTTTCTTTTTCTCCGAGGCGAATACTCGTTCTGGAATGCGTTTGTGAGGTGGTGGGGTGTAGAATTGGAATTGCGCAACGGGTGGATGACGAAGATGGATGGAGACAGAGTCAGAGGGGGAAGGAAGAAGAGGTCGGCGAGGCAAAACAGAGGGGAAGCCTGTTTACCCGTTGGCAAGAATTCAGGAGCAGGGATCGTCCCTGGCCGTTGACCCTTTGCTTAATTTTGGGATTCGCTGTTGTGCGCCAAGGTGCGCGGCCTGCTTTCTCCAGATTCTCTATGCTCTGCTTCTGCTCATCTGTCCTCCGGTGGTGGTGACACACGGCTGGGCGAGATTGGTTGATTGTATGTGGCGGAGAAATAGCAGGGAGGGTAGATAAAATGGTTAAGCAAACGGTATAATAGGTAAAACTCGTTCGATTCACTGGTTTCTTGATGGTGTTGACAAGGTTTAAAATCCTAGGCTATATAGATCGGAATATTCTTTCAACAGGAGAAGAGGTTCCCCCTTGATTGCAGAGCCCCATTTTCTTTGACAAGGGCGTAGGCAGGAGTTTAGCCCAAAGAAAATTTAGAATAGTTGTGTGCGTGTTTAGTCTATATTTTCTAGGGTGTCCCCATAAAATATAGGGATTGATAAGTTGTACCTAGCCCCTATAATTCATTAAAACAAAAATCGGCCTAGTCAAACTCTAAAAGCCAATTGGGGTGCTCCGATACACCATCGCCAATTGGGTGGAAGCACATTACAAATGTGTGGACCCTGCATGTCATCTCTCTCCTCTCTCTTGTGCTTTGTTTCTTACATGATATGTTTTTTCTCTCCCTCCCCCTCTCTCTTATACTCTTGGGAGATCACTCACAGCTACACTTTTGTATGTTTGCTCGCACCTCCCCTTTTTCCTATGCTAGAATAAATGAATGTTGGCCTGACAATAACAACAAACTTTTGCTACTCTCTCTAGTCTTTAAAAAAATTGATGATGAATAGCACCGTACTTTTGCTACTCCTCTAGTCTTTGTTCAGTAAAACATTATCTCGAGTGGATGTGTGTAAATCATATGCTAAGATTTTCATCAAAAATACTATAAAAATTGACGATGATGGTATGATTCAAGATATACAAAGGACTTCTAAATATGAGGTATTAGACACAAGCATGGAAGCGTCTCACTGAAGTACCCTCCATGAATCAGGAGTCTCTCGTACTAGGAAAAAAACACAATTAGCGGATTATGAATATATAGGAATCTCTCCTACTATGAAAACCAAGACGCATACAAAACAATGATATGCAATCCTCTTTGAAGCCACTTCCAAGTGGACAAACCTGATACAAGACAATCGCAAAACATCATGAGCAAGGGGTTACTCAGCCTTGCTCAGAAGAGCAACAATATATGAGAAGTGAAACCATGCCTCTCCGCACTACATCAGTTCCCCATGTCTCTCAGTCCCACGAGTGGCAATTGGGCTCCCATATAAAGCCCATGAAATTTTTGATGGAAGCTATAAGGACCAACTTGCTTTGTCTCTCTCTCCTCTCCTCTCTTTGAATTTGCGACAACTACAAGGGTCCTCATGTTTGATATTTTTCAACATGGTTTCATTGTTTGGCTCGACTTTCTTTCCTCTATCTGAAATACTTCACCTAAATGTACTATCCTAATTATTTATAACGGGAATGAGCATGGAGCATGTGAGGACCACTTTTCATTTCCCTTGTGACGTTTTGGTGTTCCTCTTCATGAAGCTTCAGTGCACGACAATTTGCTCTTATAAAGCTTTGGCTGGCATGCCTCATGTTAGTCGAAGTGCAAATGCAGGATAGTCAAGTGCGAAGATGATAATAAATACTAGGTTATATGGGTTGTTCGATTCACTGGTTTCTTGATGGTTTTGACGAGGTCTAAAATCCTAGGCTATATGGTTGTATCCCAGTATATAGGGATTCTAGTCGGAATATTCTTTCAACATGAGACGATGTTCTCTTTGTGGAGTCTATTTTCTTTAAAAGTGGATTCATACATCGATATATTAGTGCATGCAGAAGCTAAAAGTTCAGCCCGCCAAAAAAATTAGTATACATGTGGGTGTGCTTAGTCTATATTTTCTAGGGCGCCCCTATAATATATAGGGATTGAGGCGCGATAAGCTGTACCAGCACCTGTAATACATTGAAACAAAAATTAGTCTAATCAAACTCTAAAACCATTACGATACATCTTGCCGTTGTCTCTTGTCCTTTTGGGTGATCCGATACACCTTCGCCAATCAGGTGGAAACACATTACAAATGTGTGGACCCTGCATGCCATCTCTCTCAATTGGCCTTTGTTTCTCACATGATATGTTTTTCTCTCCTCCCTCTCTCTCTCATACTCTTGGGAGATCACTTTCACTCATACCTACACTGTTGTATGTTTGCCCATGATAACCCACAAGTATAGGGGATCGCAACAGTCTTCGAGGGTAGTAAAACCCATACTTATTGGTTCGACACAAGAGGAGCCAAAGAATACTTATAAGCCTTAGCAGCGGAGTTGTCAATTCCACCACACCTAGGAAAGCACTAGTAACAAACATGATGTGAAAGCAGCAGTAATTTGAGAGCAATAGTATTAGTAACGCAGCAGCAGCAAAAGTAACAATGGAGGCAATGGCGTGGAAAATAGTTGATGGCGTGTATATGGACCGGGGTTCCCAGCTTTGCTAGTGGTATCTCTCTAAAATAAAGAACATGTGTTGGGTGAAAAATTACAGTTGGGCAATTGACAGAATTAAAATAACATTAAGACAGAACATCCAGTCGATAAATCATATATAGTCATGTTTTCCATATATAGTCATACGTGCTTGAAACAAGAAACTTGCATGCCATCTTTTGTCCTACCAGCCCGTTTGTAGCGGGGCCAATCATGGAACTTACTGGTAATTAAGGTGCTCCTTTTAATAGAGCACCGGAGCAAAGTATTAACACTTGGTGAAAACATGTGATCCTCATGCTACAGCCATCCCCTCCGGTTATCCCAATTGCCGTCACTTTGGGGCCTCGGGTTCCGGACAATAACAGGTGCATACAACTCATAGATACAATCTAAGCAACAATTATAGAGCTTAAATCTAAGATCATGCCACTCGTGCACTAGTGACAAGCATTAAACACAACAAGATTGTAGTAACAAATAACTCACAAACTTAATAGATAGATTGATCATAATGTAACAATTCATCGGATCCCAACAAACACAACACCGATTACATCAGATGGATCTCAATCATGTAAGGCAGCTCATGAGATTGTATTGAAGTACATAAGAGAGAGAGAGAGTACCAACTAGCTACTGCTAGAACCCGTAGTCTATGGGGGAACTACTCACGGAGCATGATGGAGGCGGTGGCGTCGATGGAGATGGCTCCGGGGGTCTCTCCCCATCCCGGTAGGGTACTGGAACAGGAACTTCTAACCCCCGAAACTAGGTTTCGATGGCGGCAGAGCTCTGATGTGTTTCGGGAAAATCCTTCGGCTTGCGTGACTTTTAGGTCAGGGAGGTATTTATGGGCGAAGAGGCGACGCGAGGCGGTGGAAGAGGCGCCCAGATGACCCCCGGGCGCGGTCCCACTTTCCGCCGTGCCCAGGTGGTGTGTGGGGCCCATGGGCTCTGTTTTGGGTGATGTCCGACTTCACGACGATTAGCGGAAAATTTCCAAAAACTTTCGCGACTAGACTTTTTCCATTTGACGTCATCTTCGGTTTGTTTCGGGGACATCTTTAAAAACTGTCTGGTGGAGACAGATTTGAGGAGATCAAAGTCCAACTCCAACTCGGCTTCTTTTGTGTTCTTGTCAATTCCTACACATCAAAGTGTAAAACAAGAACAATGTGTACTTTTGTAACTATTAATAGGTTAGTCCAAAAAATGCATTAAAATAATATATAATGCAAATAAAACATGTAGCATTTGGTATAAAACAAGCATGGAACATCAAAAATTATTGATACGTTTGGGACGTATCAGCCCACACCTCCCCTTCTTCATCTGATAGAACAAATGAATGTTGGCCTGAAAATACCAACACACTCTTGCTACTCTCTCTAGTCTTTAGAAAATTGATGATGAATGTCCTGACAATAGCACCATACGTTTGCTACTCTCTCTAGTCTTTAAGAACTAGCAAGAGAGGAAATATCGAGATACATATGAGAAACCTCCTTAAGCGAAAGACCGACAAAACTCTCAACATAAAATATGCAACAAGTTTCCATACAAAATCCATTTTTAATGAATTTGAGCTTGCTATGAAGATCGCGACAAGCACTAAAACCTCACAGCGATAGAACTCGAATAAGAACAAGGAAGATGTGACCAAGGATATAACGTGTCTCTGAACGATGTGATGAAGCTACTCACCCGAGAGAGCCTCCAACCCCTGATATGACCGTTATCGATTCTATAACCTGGTCTTCAACTAACACCATAAGACCAGTATAATAAAAAATATATCAAGGTTATACTTTTGCCTTGCGCATTCCACTTGAACTAGATGATGTCGATCTTGACCTCCTCAAGTTATACCACATTTTTTATTTCATTATCTTGGTGAAAACTCGCAATTTTGCTCCCCCATAATCCATTATGAGAGAACCTCTCTAGACACATCTTGATTTGACCATTATCTCCAAAAGTAAGGAAATTTTCAAGCATATGATCTCCTTGAGATGCTCATCTTGAACGCGCACTTCTCAATTTTGATGACAACCACCACTTGATTCAATCCTCCATGGGATACATGAAATCTCCATTTTGATTCAAGCGCATGGAAAGATACTTGGTACCTCATATATGCTTAATGAGTTGATCAACTTTAGTCCACTATTTTCTCTTTGTATTGATCAAACTTGTATGTTTTCTTCACTCTTGATGATGATATCTTGAAAATAGGCCCAATACACATCATTAGCTGCATGGCATCCAATGGTGAATCCAACACATGGTATTCAAGTCTTTCCTATGGTCAAACCTCTCAATTATCAATGAAACCATTTGTCTGTAGAAAGTGTAACTAATTACCAAACACAAACATGGGCACCATGCACTTTCACCTTATATATATTGCACCACATCGTCATCAGAACCACAACTAACATTGTAGTCACATTTGTTTAAGGCCATGTACAACGTATATGGACCCCACCATACGGCATACCACCCTTCATTTTTTTGCTTTGCGGTTTTGTGGTAAATGTGTAAGTTTGCACAACAGACATTTTATTTCATTTTTTATGCATGAGAAATAATTGTACTTAGGTAGCATGGGTATTTTTGGAAAAATAGCGTTCACAGTTTTATATGTTGAAAGCACTCGATACATGTTTATATAAGAGAATCTTTCCAATTAATTCCGTTGAGTGTTCTTAAGAGCATATACAAATTTTTATCTGGACAAACTTTAGACAATTTTCTTTGACAACATTTTGTAGTTCCCGTAGGGATTCTCTCTAAAAATGATTATCTTGGGAGAATGTTGTCAATATTTTCCTTTTTACTTCTCAAAAGTAAATTTTAAATAAATATATTTTTCGTTTAGTTTTGTAAGTGCATGCATAATCTTTACCCGGTTCATCATCTGACAAATTGTGTGTACAATGTTTTACAAGTCTTATCATGCATTGAAGTTTCCTCCAAAATGACTTTGTCAAAAGAATATTTTCATGGTTAAGTTCATTATGTTTTATAATGCACATGCATGCAAATCTTTTGGAATCGGGGCGCGTGATTGTAACTTTTGCTTGCTGAGATGTGTGTAGCAAATAGAGATACATACAAATGGGTTTAATCCAGACCTACACCCAAATATGTTAGACCATCCACTGTGTTGTAGCAAAGCGGTTAATGAGGCATTTGAACCGATTTCATACAGTGTGGCCTACTGAAAAAGATTGGCCGTGCGAAAAGAAAGAAATAAGAATTTGAAGGCACAACACAGTAGATTAAACTAATTTTGCATGGTGTATGGATCTAACATGGCCTCTGACTAAAAGCGATCTTACCATTGGAACAAAATGTGAAGTGATTTCGCATACTGGATGGTCACATTAAGTAATCCCCGATGTCACTTTAATCAGATACCCTCATACCCTTTTTCTTGTGTTACATCTACGATATGGAGCATTAAAGCCGCTAGTTTAGTGATAAAAAAGCCGCCAGTTTAGTAACTCATGTCTCCGTCTGATACAGAGGGAGTGTCCAAAAACTATTCCCCGTGTCTCTCAGTCCCACTAGTTGTAGTTTGGCTTCCATCCAAAGGCGCATGAAAACTTCGGTTAAAATAACTATGGTGACTAACTTGTTTCTCTCTCTCTCTCTCTCTCTCTCTCTCTCTCTCCCCCTTCATCTCTTCCAATTTGTAAGAACTATAGGGCTGGTCTTACGTTTGCTCTTTTCTACCCGTTCACGTTTTATAACGCAGTTTTACGGTTTGGGTTGCCAGCAGTGTCTTTCCCCATTTTATGTGAACTAATTCACCTAATGTTAAGTATTTATGACGTCCACAACATGGAGAATGTGAGGACCACTTTTAATTTCTCTTGTGAAATTTTACAAGGCAATGCATTCTTATAAAGCTTAGGCTGCCAACGCCTCATGTTACTCGAAGTGCAAATAAAGGGTAGCCAATGCGGAGATGGTAATTACTAACTATATCAAGGGAGCACGATTTCACGGCCTCTCCGCGCTCCATTTACTGTAGCGCACTGTTTCAAATGAACAGTACTATAGTGACTCGATCGCAACCGTCCGCCGCCGATCCAGCGGCCCACAGCAGCCGCGCGTGCCGCTTTTGCGCAAAGGCCCCTCGCGGCCGAAAAAACGCTCCACAGTCCACGATTTTACGAACAAAAGGACCAAACCAAAATTACAAAAAAATTGAAGGGGTTTTTTGCAAAACCACACCCAGACCATCCCCTTTCCTCCTCCTCCCGCGACGCCGCCGGAATCGCCGTTCGCCGCCGACGCAAATCGTCGCCGCGCTGCTGCCCCCCGATCAAATCGGACACGACGCAGCAGCCCGCCGGCGCGCCCTCTTGCACCTCGCCGCGGAACGCCGCCCGGGATGGCCTCACCGCGCCGGAGATGCCGCCGCCGTATCCGCCGGCCTCTGCCATGTCCACGCGACGGCGCGCCCGCTCCGGCGACCAAACTGGGGCGGCGCCGCCACCTCGGGGTCGCCCGCGACCAGCCGCACCTTCCGCGCCCATCGGCGTTTCCGCGCGCTCGCCGGAGCGTCGCGCCCGTGCGCGGCGCCGCCGCAGCCAGCCCGCCCAGGTTTCGCCCTGTGACGTCAGCACGACGTCACAGGGTCCCATCAGTCAGTTTTTTTTTGTTGCAAATAAGATTCCAAAAAAAAAAATCCGCGCCCATCAGCGTTTCCGCGCGCTCGCCGGAGCGTCGCGCCCGTGCGCGGCGCCGCCGCAGCCAGCCCGCCCAGGTTTCGCCCTGTGACGTCAGCACGACGTCACAGGGTCCCATCAGTCAGTTTTTTTTTTTTTTTGCAAATAAGAATCTAATTAATGCAAAACAACAAATTTACGTATGTCCACATTTAGTACCCAAAAAAAATCCCATTTTAAAATAATTCCAACAAATCAGCAACTACAAAAAAAAATGATAAAATTTTAAAATAATTCAAAAAAAAATGCTAAAACTTACATATTCCATACTACACTTTCCAAATAAGATTTCAAAAAAATTATAAATAATGCAAAACAACAAATTTAGGTATGTCCACATTTGGTACGGAAAAAAAAAACAAACTAACCATACGATTTCCAAATAACTCAAAAAAATCAACAACTACAAAAAAAATGTTAAAACTTACATACTACAATTCAAAATACAAATTGTAATATCCAGAAAAAGTCTACATAATGCAAGCCATTTTTAAAATAAAATTACTAACTATATTAAGGGAGCACGATTTCACGGCCTCTCCGCGCTCCATTTACTGTAGCACACTGTTTCAAATGAACAGTACTACAGTGACTCAATCGCAACCGTCCGCCGCCGATCCAGCGGCCCACAGCAGCCGCGCGTGCCGCTTTTGCGCAAAGGCCCCTCGCGGCCGAAAAAACGCCCCGCAGTCCACGATTTTACGAACAAAAGGACCAAACCAAAATTACAAAAAAATTGAAGGGGTTTTTTGCAAAACCACACCCAAACAATCCCTTTCCTCCTCCTCCCGCGACGCCGCCGGAATCGCCGTTCGCCGCCGACGCAAATCGTCGCCGCGCTGTTGCCCCCGATCAAATCGGACACGACGCAGCAGCCCGCCGGCGCGCCCTCTTGCACCTCGCCGCGGAACGCCGCCCGGAATGGCCTCACCGCGCCAGAGACGCCGCCGCCGTATCCGCCGGCCTCTGCCATGTCCACGCGACGGCGTGCCCGCTCCGGCGACCAAACTGGGGCGGCGCCGCCACCTCGGGGTCGCCCGCGACCAGCCGCACCTTCCGCGCCCATCGGCGTTTCCGCGCGCTCGCCGGAGCGTCGCGCCCGTGCGCGGCGCCGCGGCAGCCAGCCCACCCAGGTTTCGCCCTGTGACGTCAGCACGACGTCACAGGGTCCCATCAGTCAGTTTTTTTTTTTTTTTTTGCAAATAAGATTCCAAAAAAAAAATCTAAATATTTTTTCCCCAAATAAGATTCAAAAAAAATCTAATTAATGCAAAACAACAAATTTACGTATGTCCACATTTAGTACCCAAAAAAAAATCCCATTTTAAAATAATTCCAACAAATCAGCAACTACAAAAAAAATGCTAAAATTTTAAAATAATTCAAAAAAAATGCTAAAACTTACATATTCCATACTACACTTTCCAAATAAGATTTCAAAAAAATTATAAATAATGCAAAACAACAAATTTAGATATGTCCACATTTGGTACGAAAAAAAAGTAACCATACGATTTCCAAATAACTCAAAAAAATCAACAACTACAAAAAAAAATGTTAAAACTTACATACTACAATTCAAAATACAAATTGTAATATCCGGAAAAAGTCTACATAATGCAAGCCATTTTTAAAATAAAAAAAAATCCAAAATATATCTATATTTTTTTTGCCACGGCAGAAGAATCGGAAAAAAAATTCTGCCACGGTAAAAGGAGATGTTACTGGTGAGGAAGCAGCCACGGCAGAAGAACCCAAAGAAAATTCTGCCACGACAGTCGGTGACGCGGGTATATGAGGTTCGGTACGGTAAACTACGTAATGTAAACCAATAATTCTAAAATTATTCTAACTCAAACAAAATGGCAAATTTCCGTTAACATAGACGATACATCCCGCCAAATTACGACAAATTAAAATACGGCTGACTTCGACATTAAATTAGCCACCTCTTAATATGAAATTCAGATGCAATTCTTCAAATTATATATTCACTTTACTACATGCTCATACGGTGCACATCTTCTTACTGCAAATCTAAATTAATTATATATAAAAAAACTCAAACATTACAATTTACAAGCTACTCGAAATTACCGTAGCATTTTTAAATTTTAAAAATTGTTCACCATTTTTACACAACTCAGATACATTTTCTTCAATTACAATTTTAAAATCATGGCGACAAAAAAAATATATTTAAATACTTCAATTTGCTAAATATATCGATAATCACTAAACTATATAACAAATGCTCACAAAAAACAAGAATAACTACCTACAGCAAAACACAAAACATATTTACAAGAATCAAAATAGTCAATATTTAGATTCAATATAAATGAAATTCCCCGAATTGTGTACTCGACTTAAAAAGAAATTTGCAACAGCATTGCCAACGTGCTTACATTAAATATTATTTGGAAGATAAAAGTATATTTCGATATTCTTTTCTCCTACAATACTAAAGGTACAAAAAGAATATATCTATATGCTCACTAAAATAAACAATACTTATTAACACAAAAAATACAAACTTATTTTCACAACTCAAATTTAATACAAAAAAAATCACGCGAGCGCGGCGTGACGACGCGCAAAATACCACTAGTAACTACTACAATCATCCAATATACTTGTCACGCACCGAGACCCGGCCCGGTAGAATGACAGCCGCCGCGCGCCTATAGACCATGAAATCTATACACACGCAAGGCGTAGAGAAGCAGGATAAACCAGCTCAGTGGATCTCAACAGCTCATTTTACAGGATTATTACATTGTACAAGAATAAGTTCTCTACTCGCGTCCCACCCACTGGTCCAGCCTACTCCTCAGATGTCACTGTCTTCCGCTGCGCACTCTGGCAACATAAGAAAAACAGGAGAAGCAAGGGTGAGTACGATTAAAATCATACTCAGCAAGCAGATACCATACTAGACAACGGAAGAACATCAAAAGTAAACAAGAGATAACAACGGAAACGATAAACAAAATATCAGGAAAACTGGATTTAAAGGAAGAAATCATTCACCGAGGATACTAGAATTAAGGATGGCGAATGACCGCGTATCGGTATCACACATGACAGCAAGGTTCCCTACCCGGGACTCACAGGGGTGAATATTCACGCTTTTACACTCTTAAGAGGGGTACTCCGACGTCAACAGCCTCGACCAGAACCACACAGGCTCCAGAACGAGCAGAGCTCTTTGACCCGCTAAGACACCGGACACCTAGACCTACTCGATGTCGGTCGCTCCTACGGATCCATCACCGACACTTTCCATTCAAGGGCCGCCCCTCGCGGAGAGCTCAGACTGTCCCATACCAGAACTGCGACCGGTACAATACGTTTGCCGTCGTGACACCAATACGGATTGGATGACAAAGATATCCATACAGATAGGTGATACAATCACTGGACTGGAACGAGGTCAATAGATATACTCAACAAGATACTCAGACTCCTCATGAGCTCTTGCAGAGTATTATGATTCAATCGAGACCGAGAGAAACTCGCTTCTCTCCGATACCACAATGATCAACAAGGAGATCCACGAGAACAGTGCATGTAGAAGTACAAGCACCACAACGGAGATACATCAACACGATAGAAACTAAAGTAGCAAAGCTACTACCAGCCGGAATCAAAGGATTAGTAAAGATCTACTTGCAAGGATTAAAGGATTTAGTAGAGTAGCTACTTGCCTCATACACCATATGTCGTTGCGAGATTCTGATCGATCAGCTCCACAGCAGTACAAGGAAATATGTATTTCCCAGCATACGACCAAACTCTCCTCCGTAGCTTCGAGTTAGCATCTTCCTAAGTACTTCTTCTCGGCCTCTCGGCATCGCCTCTGACCTCCTGTTGTTTCTCCTCTTCCGAGAAGGCATGTGTCTGCATGACATGGCCGACCCTCCCTCTCTGTCGTTCTCTCTTTCGTCGATGACGTTCTGTCTCACGAGTCACGAGCGGCTAGCAGACTAGCAGTACCAGGTAAGTATCTATAGGAACTGATGGTCATGCGGTGCCGGCAAAAATATCTCAGCCACAGTGACCCTTCGACGAAGCTAAAAGTTGTAGCCCAAAATATCTTGCCTACGTCGAGCAGGAAGTTCACTTCCACAAGCTCACTCTTCTCCATCGTGGCCGCCATGCAGCAGGTCCAAATACTTCTAGCAAATAACATGCTGCCAGCACAAATCTTCTAAACTCCTCTAGTAGCAAGCCACGTAGCTCTTCAAAGTCAAACAACTCACGTTGCTATGCTTGCATGGTTCGATCCATACACAAACAAACCAGTCCATGCACCAGTTACTACTAGTACTACTAGCTCGGCCCATGTAAAAACAAATCAAGTAATCTTGCTTAATTTTCTAATCATGCTGATTCAAAACTAGGTTAAATATTAGCAAAACCAAAATAATTTGAACCCAAATAATATTTTACCCACTCAAATGATAACTCAAAAATTCGGGTTATCACAATACTTTTTCACGAAGAAATTGTATACGGATTTCAAGGAGGATATAGCTACCTTAATCTAGAGAAATGTTCTTCGTTTGACAACAGTAGTTTTTCAAGTGAGAAAACTCGTTGAGAAGAAACAATGGTGATAAATTAGACATGTGTACAAAATCCAATAAAATCAAACATTCTCCATGATGAGAAACACATTTCAAGGAACAAAAGAAAAAAAATTGAATGGCGCAGGACAGAGAGCACTCAGACGATCATGCGTGGATGAGTAGCAACCAAGATGTGGCGCCTAATGACTAGAATAAACTCGATGAACTAGGTCGCGTTTTTGTGATCCATCAGAATTTAGTACAGTTATCTTCCGAGGAATAAGGACGTCCATACATATAATTCGGTACGATGGAAAAGTTAAGATTTGACCAGCGCATTAGTAACAATAGCACCCCATACATGAACATTGATAATCCTATCTCAGCCAGCCTACACATTTAACTATGCCCGGATCCCAGTGCTTGTTGAATTACATCTACGAGCTTGGAGCAGCTGGACCATGGTATAGTCCCATGTGTATCTTATGTCGCCGTCTATTTGTGCTGAAAAGCGACAACGGTTCCCTACAACTCCCAGTCCCACCCCACCCGTTGGAGTTCGGCTCCCATCCAAAGACCTATGAAAGCCGGTTAAAATAACTATGGCGGCAAACTTACTTTTTCTCTCGCTTCCACTCTTCCAATTTGCAAGAACTATAAGGGTGGTCTCATGTTTACTTTTTTTCCCTACTTGATCCACCTTTTTATAACGTGGTCTCGTGGTTTGGCTCGACGGCGAGGTGCAAGTCTTTACACGTTTTTTTTAACTACTTCACCTAATACTACCTATATGAAAGACCAAGGATTTGACGGCCTCCCAGCGAACCTGCCACTGTAGATTAGCTACAGTGGTACTGTAGGAAATCTACAGTACTTTAGTTCCTCGATCTCAGCCGTCGCGCGGCGATCGAACGCCCCAGACGAACCCACGCACGCCAATTTGCAAAAAGACCCCTCGCGACCGAGAAATTGCCCCGCGACCCACATCGCCACGTTTAGAAGGACCAAGACGTAATTACACGAAACACTAGGAACCTTTTTGCAAAACAACCACAAATCCCCCTCCTCCCGTCCTCCTCCCGCGACGCCGCCGTGCTCGCCGCCGCCACCGACGCATCCCGCCGCCGCGCTGCTCCCCGCCGCTCAGATCCGTGCCCACACGCGGCTCTGCCGTCCACGCCTCCATCTTCTCCCCGATGGGCGCGCCCCGGGAGACCGCGGAGGCCCCGGATTCGTCGCGGACGTGCGCGGCCGTGCGCGCTGCTCTCCGCCAGCGGCGCCACCCGTCGGGGCTGCTCCACCTCCAGGCGCGTCGGGCGCACGCACCGGCGCGTGCTGCCTCGCGCTAGCGCGCCGCCGGCGTGGTCCTCGCCGCCGTCGCGGCTCCGCCCTCCCATGACGTCGGCGTGACGCCACGTCGGGCCTGGGCCAGGCAATTGGGCCGCCACGTAGGCCGGCCTGCCTGGCTGCTGCGGTTTTTTCTTCCCATTTTTTTTTGGTTTTTTTTTTGCTCTTTTTTTTTGGTTCTTTTTCCCCCCTGTTTTCTGATTTCCAAATATTTTTCCGATTTCCAAAATACACGGTATTTCAGATACATGATATTTTGTAAACATGGCAAACAAATTTCAACCGCATACACGACGTCGCAGTGGGCCCGGCCTGTCAGATTTCCCCCCCTTTCACAGGAATTCCCACAAAATGGAAATTCCTCACAAGTGGGCCCCACATTACTTACACAATTCCCACAATTTGACAAATACTTTAAAGTCGCCAAGTTCAAAATCTTTCCATCCAAAAAAAAAAATGTAAACAAAAAATTCCAAATGGCCACAAAAAATAAATATGAATTAACTATGCAAGTGGGCCCCACATTACTTACACAATTTCCACAATTTGACAAATACTTTAAGGTCGCCAAATCCAAATCTTTCCATCCAAAAGATGTAAACAAAAAATTCCAAATGGCCACAAAAATAAATATGAATTAACTATGCCAAAATGAAACGATATTTAAGCATTTCAATTTGGTAAACATTTGGACATTTGGAAATAACATTTCCTCATAAGTAGTCCCCATATTACTTGGACAGTTTCCAGAAATTGATATAAACAGTTGGGAATCGACAACTTCAAATATTTCTATCCAAAAAATATGATAAATTGTTCCAAATGACCAAAAAAAATACGAAATACGCACGGCAAAATGGAAAAAATACGCATTTAAATTTGGTAAAAAATTACAACAAATCCATATGCACTTGCTCCAAAATGGTAATTCGCAGAATATCGATCTTCAAATTTTAAAATTTCATCTTCCTTCCAAATACCACTATTTCCCAGGCTTTTCGAAATCAAATAATTCACAGAGAACAAAAAACTATAAATGTACCCCTTTTCCATATTTCCGTTCATCCAAATTCAAGCACAATTTAAACATGCATATTTCCAAATTAATTTTTTCTACACCTTTGTTTACAACATATATAACGGGTGCGGCGTGACGCCGCACTAAATATTACTAGTGTTAATTATTAATGATGGCCACGAGCGTGGAGCATGTGAGGACCAGTTTTAATTTCTCTTGTGAAGTTTAGGTGTTCCACTTTATAAAGCTTAAATACAAGGCAATACACTATTATTACTTTGAAGTGCAAATGCAGCAGGGTAGCGAAGAGCGGAGAGGATAATAAGTAGTAAAATCATCAGATATATTTCCAACGAAATAGTTATACATATGGCTTACAAGGAATACAAGGAGGATATACCTACATTCATCGGACTGAGAATTATTCGTCGTTTGACAAAAAATAGGTTTTCTTCCGAGAAACCGAAATAATACCTATTACTATGCTGCACACTTCTTAAAAAGAAACAACATGAATAAATTAGACATGTGTACAAAATCCAATAAAATCAAACAATTCTCCTAGACGAGAAAACTATTATAGGAAACAAAGGAAAAGCAAGTGAATAAGGGGATGAGAGAGAGAGAGCACTCGTCGATCAGGCGTGGATGAAGAGCAACCACGCCGATGTAGCGCCTTACAACTAGGACAAAGTCGATGAATCAGAACGTGTTTTCTTGGCCCGTGAGATTCTACTCCCTCCGTTCCAAATTAGATGACTTGCTATCCACCCCATGTGAATGTATCTAGACATATAACCAGCACCGTGGAGTCAAGAAATTCAACTAAATAGAATCCTAAAACAATCTTATTCCAGCACACACGGGACCCACAGCAATGAAATTCACACAAACGGCAATCATCCTCCGACCTGTGCTATCCATTCTAGTGCGCCGCCCAATCCACGATTCCTCTTAGCCTAACATGCGGGGCCCACTTTCACTTGTTCAAACGAGGTTCTCCCTAGTCGTCTGTGCCGCCGAAGGGTATGTACATGTCTAGATACATCTACGAGCCCGGATCCCAGTGCTTGTTGAATTACATCTACGAGCTTGGAGCAGCTGGACCATGGTACAGTCCCATGTGTATCTTATGTCGCCGGCTATTTGTGCTGAAAAGCGCAACAACGGTTCCCTACAACTCCCAGTCCCACCCCACCCGTTGGAGTTCGGCTCCCATCCAAAGACCTATGAAAGCCGGTTAAAATAACTATGGCGGCAAACTTACTTTTTCTCTCGCTTCCACTCTTCCAATTTGCAAGAACTATAAAAGGGTGGTCTCATGTTTACTTTTTTTTTCTACTTGATCCACCTTTTTATAACGTGGTCTCGTGGTTTGGCTCGACGGCGAGGTGCAAGTCTTTACACGTTTTTTTTGAACTACTTCACCTAATGTTAATTATTAATGATGGCCACGAGCGTGGAGCATGTGAGGACCAGTTTTAATTTCTCTTGTGAAGTTTAGGTGTTCCTCTTTATAAAGCTTAAATACAAGGCAATACACTATTATTACTTTGAAGTGCAAATGCAGGGTAGCGGAGAGGATAATAAGTAGCAAAATCATCAGATATATTTTATACGAAATAGTGATACATATGGCTTACAAGGAATACAAGGAGGGTATGCTTACATTCATCAGATTGAGAATTATTCGTCGTTTGCCAACAAAAGTTTTTCTTCCTAGAAACCGAAATACTGTAGTACTTATTACTATGCTGCACGCTTCTTAAAATGAAAGAACAGGGATAAATGAGACATGGGTACAAAATCCAGTAAAATCAAACAATTCTCCAAGACGAAAAAATATTTTAAGAAACAAAGGAAAAGCAAGTGAATGAGGGGATGAGAGAGAGCACTCTTCAATCAGGCGTGGATGAAGAGCAACCAATCCGATGTAGCGCCTTACAACCAGGACAAAGTCGATGAACCAGATCCCGCTTGTTTTGTTGACCCGTGAGATTCTAGTACAGTGCTGTTCTAAAGAAAAAGATGTCCATACAGTTAATTCATTATGATGGCAAAGCTAAGATTTGATCAGCGCACGAGTATTAATAATTGTACATGAAGGGGAATGCGGTTTAACGGTGACAATCCCATCTCACTCTTACACATTTATCCATGAGTGGTAATGTACTAGCTATCTCAATTGGATCAAAGTCGGGATGCTACCAGGTAGCATTCCCCTCTTATTTCTGGAACCCACCCCGTGCTACAGTGCTCAGAGGCGACGGGGAGGCGATCTCCGCGGCGTCCAGCAGTCGCCGGCGCATCTGGGGATTTCCCACCCTCCGACGGTCGCTCCGGCGACGGGAGGACGGGGAATCTTCAGATCCGCGCTCCGGTGAGTAGCTCAGGGGTTGCGGGCGGCGTGGCCGTGGCGGGAAGGGCGGCGCCGTCTCGTTTGGGTGCTCTGCAGCTTCCCCTCCTCGGCGTCGTCTTCGACGGAGCTGACGGGCTGCAGGCGCGCCACTGCTCTTCCGGTGCTTTCTCCGGCGCCGGGCGGAGCTTCTGGGGGTGCGGGAGACCAGGGTTGCAGATCTTCAAGGTCGGCATCGACGTCGGGCATCCGCGCCGGTCCATGGCGATGGCTTCGATCTGGCGGACTTCCAGCCTCCCTCTTCACCGCCAAGACCCAGTCGGTGGACTGAAGACGGCGGCTTCGTCGGCGGCTTCCTGGCCGCGGTTCGCTGCGTGCGTTCGTCGGCTCGGGTGGAGCTCGGCGGCAGCGCGCGGTTGGCGGTCACCGTGGTGCGGTGGCGACGGTGGGAGCTGGGCCTCGAGGACTGGTTTGCTTTTTTCTTGTTTCCTGAGGTTGTTCTGCTTTTTCGGTTTTATTTCGATCTGTAATCCTTTCTACTAAAAAAAAGTCGGGATGCTACCTAATCAGCCTCATTAGCCTACATTGTGCTAGGACTGTGATGTGAATTTTTGGAGGGCGCAGCGGTTGTAAGTCGGCTTTGTTTTCGTTTTCGTCGATCCGCTGATGTTGGCATTGTTTTAGAAATTCACTTTGGCTCCCGGGTGCATATGCACCCGGTATTTAAAAAACAAATTTCAAAATGTTAAAAAATTCTGAAATAAAATTTCATGGATGCATATTCATATTCTATATGTTTACAAAATCGTTTCTTCGAAATCCGATATTTTTTGTGGCCTGTATAAAAGAGACAAGAAATTGTCTCGTGAAAAAGCTTACTTTAACACCAAAATTTGTCTTTATTACACAAGCCATATAAAATGTCGGTTTTTTCGTGAAACGACTTTGTGAACACATAGGATGTTGCAATCTATAAACTATTTTTTTTACAGTTTTTTTGACATTTAAAAATATGTTTAAAATGCATTTCAAATAAAGGGTGCATGTGCACCCGGGAGTCAAAACGCGTCTCTCACATTGTTTTCCTTTTTTCCCTTCTCTTTTGTCTTAATGCTCTCGTATTTGTATCATGTCATAATTGGTTTATATGATTATGTGCTGCCTTCTTTTGTACGCAAGGAGCTCTAAACTTGGTTTATATGATGAATATGAGTGTGCTGCCAGGCAGCCTTTTTTTGCTTATATGTTGTCCAAAATTATTCATTTCTGGATATGCTTATAAATTGTGGCTTATATGCTGTCAAAACTCTGCACTTATTCAGTTTTGGATGAGAAAGGCAGCAAAAAGAAGTACATGCTGTCAAAACTGAATTTAATTCAGTTCTAGACATGCCAGATAGCTAGTTAGGTTCATATGTTCTCGCTGAAACAATTGATCAACAAAATTTCTGCATTATTCAGCTCTTGATATGCCACTCAACCAAATAGAACTGCAAATTCAGAGATAACCAAATAGAATATAGACAAATTCAGAGATGTACAAACAGAATATAGCCAAAATAGAGCCAAATTCATAGTACCAGCTTACACAACCATAATTCATTGATAGTACCAGCTTACACAACCAAACACATAGTACCTGCTTACACCACTTACATGTTCAGCAGCCACCCACACATTACAACCAGAATAACATACAGAGGACACACATAACTGAACTTGACAACTAACTTGATCTGGCTACTAGAATAACATAGATGTTCAGCATTCATGCATAGCCATGATGACCAGGCCCTGCACCATCCATCTTTCCACGCCAGGTCTTGAACTTGTGCTTCTTCTAGCTCAGGGTAAAAACCCTCTGATAGCAAAGGGCCACCGTCGATCAATTATTTCACATGGACTGATGGACAAAAAGATTATAATCCTGTGTGCGTTTTTGGGCAAGGCACCTCCACTCTCACCGCCGCGACGTCGTACTGCTGCTCCAGAGAGCCACGTGACGCGCCGCTCACTTTCAACAGAACCCAATATGTCAGCACATGGTAGCAATAACTAATCAGAATGTCACTTACAAAGAGAAGATAATAAGCTTCAGATCACATCATTCTCAAGTGGTGCACGAATGCTGAGCAAGAAGTGAAATGAAAAAATGGACATGAGCAAGCATAAGCTTTGAATTACCTGCTTGCTCGCCATTTTAGCTGACGGATGATTTGCCGGCGATGGGACGAACTGCAGCGTGTTCCGGCCGGCGACCTGCAGGGCGAATTCGATCCGGATTCCTCACTGGAGGCCATCTTGGCTTCTTGCGGTGATCAAAATTGGCACATCAGAGGAAACAGACCGAGGAATCGAGAATTGAAAGATGCAGAAAAACAAGACGGGGGCGAGTCATCTTACCTGCTTGATCGCCTTCGCCGGCGAGGTGAGAGCTTAATTCGAGGCATGCTGTGGCCCAGCCGTGGCCGTCCGCCCAGCTAGTTCCGCCGCCACCCACGACGCCACCTGCCGTGGGAGAAGAGCTCCCACCACGGAGCGGGAGCAGCTTCCCGTGGGAGAAGAGCTCGTCGGCCACGCAATGTCGTCCGTGGCGCCCGCCCCTGCCGAGACGAGGCCACCGTTGGGCGCGACGCGGAACTAGAAGTCGTCAGCCGCTACTCCAGAGGTGGAGCTGTCGGTGGCCTTTCGGGGCTGGTCGGCCGGCGGCGATTTTCGGGAGGGAGGCACCGATGCGGCGGCAGATCAGACAACTGGGGCATCAGTGAGGAACCGATCAGAGAGACCGTGTGATGAATTACCTCAGTACCCTTTTAATATCAGATAAAAAATAATCCACTTTGGTAGTTTTGGGTAGTTTCAGGTAGTTTTTTTCTGGTAGTTTTCGGTAGCTCCTATTTTTTCACCATCAGATCTAAGCAGATGGACAGTTGTCAAAATTACCAAGTACTCTAAAACTTGTAATATTAATATAGCGATTCTTTGGGGAAAGAGTTAGAACAGAGCAGCTAGCTGGCATGCAGCTCCTCAGTTTCATTTGATCAGCAAAAAATCTTGGCAAAGTACAACATAGATACAACAAATTATGTAAAGAGACGATCGCCCTATTCGCTGGGTTAATCGCCGCGACGACAACACATGCCTCTGCCTAAAAAGGCGATCTTACCAATGGAGAAGATTCAAATCTTTGCCACATTTTTCTTCGAACCGGCGTCACCTAGTGGATGGTCACATGAACTTGCCCCCAATTTCACCTTGATCAGACCCGGATCTCCGTGTTTCTTGAGTTACATCTACGGGATGGATCATAAGAGTCGCTGGCACAGTAACTCATGTCTCCGTCTAACAGGGACCAGGTGTCCGAGAGCAGTTCCCCATGTCTCTCAGTCCCACTAGTCGTAGTTTTGCTCCCACCCAAAGGCCCATAATCTTTTTGGTAAAATACCTATGACGACTAACTTGTTTTGCCTCTCCCCTGTCATCTCTTCCAATGTGCGAGAACTATATGGGTGGTCTTATATTTGCTCTTTTCTACTCGTTCACATTTCATAACGTCATTTCATGGTTTGGCTTGCCCCCGAGACGGGGGTCTTTCAACACTTTTTTCTTCTGAACTAGTACTTCACTTAATGTTAATTATTTATGATGGCCACGGGCATGGAGCATGCGAGGACCACTTTTAATTTCTCTTGTGAAGTTTTGGTGTTCCTCTTTATGAAGCTTAAATAGGAATACAAGGCAATACGCTCTTATAAAGCTGAGTCTGTCATTGCCTCATGTTACTCGAATTGAGAATGCATGGTGGACAAGTGCTGAGAAGATAATAAGTACTAAAATCACCCAATGCATTTTCTACAAAACATTCATACATATAAATCTCAAGGATAATTACCTTCATCAGCTTGAGAACAATTGAAAATGGAAGGTGTGGAAATCCGGTTGGATAAATAACCAGATTAGCACTATTTACCATGCAGCATGGTCGTTGTTGAGAAGAAACAATGGTGATAAATTAAACATGTGTACAAAATCCAACAAAATCAAACAGTTCACTATGATGAGAAAAATATTTGAAGGAACAAAGAAAAAAAACAAGTGAATGGGGCAGGAGAGTGCACTCTCGATCAGGTGTGGATGAAGAGCAACCTGCAGGCCGATGTGACGCCTAACAATTAGGAAAAAGTCAATGAACCAGGTAGCTTTTGTGCACCGTCAGAATCTAGTACAGTTCTATTCTAAAAAAGAAACTCCAAGCAGAATCTAGTACATTATCCATGAGTGCTATGTACAGCCTCTCACTCGGATCATAGTAATAGTAGGAATGCTATCTAATCGGCCCTCGTTAGAGCATCTCCACCCTCAAAGGCCAAATGGTGTTCCGGGCGTCAAAATCAGCCACCAGCGGCATCCCCAAAGGGTCGGATCGAGCGAAATCATGTCCGACACTCCCGAAATCGTGCCGGACATGGGGCGGACATGGCCTCTGACAGGCGTGGCCTGCCCGTCATACACACCGATGTGGCGCCCCGACCCGACTGCTATACAATGATGCTGTATGTCACCGGTTAAGCGATACAACCGGAGGTTACGGGTTTACCAATCCCCGGCCAAAACCTTTGGCAGGTGTTGCTCGGAATGGATCATCGGCAACATAACACCCGATTGATGCCTTAACATAGGCACAACCCTCACTGCATAATAGAGAGATCAAGACTTGTGGAACAACTGGCACATCAGAGACTCTACGACGTAAAAATCATATAGTTCAACTCTTATAATAGAGAAAGATAGCAAATGACAACCACAGGTTACAGACCCAACTTTACAACATGCGGAAGCGAAATAGGTTGTTCTAAACAACAAGATCCAACATATGGCCTAAGAGGCCTACACATAAACATCACAGCGCCAGCTGATCCGGGATGTCCCAAGCTGCCACCTGGGAACCCCAGACTACTCGTCGGCGTCCACAAAGAACCCACCTTCGAGGTCGGTGAAGTCCTCCTCTGAAACAAAACAAACGACGTTGAGTTCGACGAACTCGCAAGATTATATATAGAGCTTTAGCTTGATGAGGCTTTCAAGGTTATATGGCTGTTTTGCATAAAACTGATTTTATTTATGAAAACATAACTCAAAGGTATCGACTATTCAGAGTATTTTCAAAAGAGGTAAGAAGTAACTCTTTTCTTTCATCACCTTTCTCAACATCAACCACCATCAACCACTGTACCTGTTCATCAAAGGCACCTCCTGTGGAGGTTATGCCGAACGGGTATACCTGCCACGGTGGATAAACCTGGCCCACCAGGGAGGCCCGTCAGATAAAGCCGGAGGGCTTAATGGAGAAGGCCTCATGGGCTTAGGCGCAAGGATAAGCTCTGGGCTGGCTTAGTGAAGTCCAAGACGAAGGCCTGGCTGCGTTCGCCTTAGGGAGCAAGTTAGGGTTTGTTACCGTGTTAGTCTAGGACTCGTGATCTAGGTCGGTTAAGGCTTTCCTTGTAGGGGAAGGCTTGGCGCCTTTATAAGCCAGCCTTCCAGCAGCCTTAGGGCACGCATACAACCTCATTGTAACCTGTACACATATTTGCCTTGAGTGAATTATAGCAGCACGTAGGATCTCGCCGCCGTCGTGAGATCCGAAGCTGGGTAAAATCGTGTGTGCAATCCCGTCACTGGAACCCTCCACGTTCTTCCCCACCTCCTCTACGGTACGTATGAATACTTCTAGTAGTTCCGCGTTACCAATACCTCGACAGTTGGCGCCCACCGTGGGGCCCAAGGCGTCGGGAGTTTTGTTTCAGGCGGGAGCATTGGGCGAGATCGGCAAGACTATGGCGGTTGGTCGCGCCCGCATCATCAACAACTTTGGGTGCATCGAAGACGACGGTCCTACGTCTCAGCAAACGACGCACTGGTGTCAAGCTTCGTCGTCCCCTTCGGCACCATCAACATCTTCATGGGTTTTACGGCTGAGGCGTATGGATTCCCCAGGGGATCCGCCGCCTTTTGGCCCACCCACCACCCCATCGATTATGCAATCGAGCAACAACACAGATCGGATCAGGCCTTTGTCTATCGCGATCTGAGTGACTCTGATACCCAAAGCGATTCTGGCTCCAGCTCTTATGAGCTTATGGAGCCCGCCTCTCGCTTTGTCGGTGTCATTGACGCATCTGGCCCTAAGCCGGCCGAATCTGACCCTGAGTCAATATTACCTGCCTTACAGACAGGAGCAGACTCAGAAGCCGGATCTGATGGCACCGCTCCAATGGCGGAAGATTCAGATCTCGATGAGCATAAGGAGGAAGACTTCGCAGCACAGGTTGCCGCGCGAGGCTATGGCTCATCCGATCCAAACGAAGTCTTAATGACTTTCCCGGCACAGATAGCTCTGAGGATGGTGCGGCCGCGGCTAAGCCAGACGAGGCTGAAGTTTCCTCTAGCATCAAACACATTGGTGACAAGGCGGAAAAGCCAGAGGATGTGCTGGACCCTAAAAGGCCTCCCCCGGCTACGCCTATTGAAGAAGACCTGGAGCGGTCAAAGGAGGAACACATGCGCGCATTGGAGCTCTCAAAACACCTTTGGGACCAAATCCAACCGCGGTTGAACTTGAGGAAAGACGGAAAGCGCTCCTGGCTGAGACTGAAGTCAACATCAAGTATAAGTTGTCCCTCCTGAACAAGGAAAAAGAGTTAATCCTAGTTGGAAAGGCTCTAGAAGAGGAAGAGTACCAGCGTGAGCGCGATGTTGAGAAATTCCGCAAAATACGAAGTATACGTGACCCTCTTCTGCATCGGGATCTGCAGGGAAACTTCGAGAAGACTTCTGCCCAAAAGCCTTTAAAGCCTTGGCAGAAATACTCTTTCAGAGTTAACCCTGATGGAGTCATATTCTTCTCCACCCCGGCCAAAAACCTAGAGGCGGCCAGGGAAATCATGGGAGACGAAGCAGTTCCAATTGAAGAGCGCCACCATTATTCTAAAATGCTCATCGAAAAGGCGGTAGAGCAGCAGGCTAAGGCGGACTCAAACTCAAAACTGGCGGACGACACGCGTCTTTGCAAGACAGCCGTTGCCGGCGGTGGGATCCAGAGGAACCAGCTGGTTCCAGTAGCCATGGCAATAAGGGTAAGAACCTAGGAAGGACAAAGTTCCTGACAAACACAGGGATGAGTCAAAGACTGGGTCCAATCGCCATAGTGACAAAGGCAAGGACGACCACCGGCAAAGGATAACACACGCCATAAGAAGATGATCCGCCTCGCCGTGAAAGAGATCAAGACAAGGGGAAGGACGCACGGCGTGGGAGTGACCGGCTTAACATGCCACCTCCGCCCGCAGCACGGGCAAGAGACGAAGGAAATAGGGGCAACAGAGATCCGCCTCAAAGGCGATCTCGCTCCCGCTCCCCTCATCGCCAAAGCCGTCAGGAGGAGCCAAGGCGTAGCCAATCCAACAAAGGGCCAGCCAGGGAAAACACTCATATCTCAGACGCCCGCATCCGTCTCGATGAGATTAAAGCGGCCAAAGAGGAGTCTTACCTGGGCCCTGTGTGCTTTGGACCGGCGATTCGCAAGGTGCAACTCCCATCCTCGCTAGGCAATGTCAAGAAAATTGTGGACAAGTACAATGGCATTGACAAACCGGACATATGGCTGCCTGATTACATCCACGCCGTTGGTATTAATGACGGTGATTACAATGCAGCTGTACGTTTTCTTCCACTCATGTTGGAGGGAACGGCCCGGTTGTGGATCGACACTTTGCCAGAAAAGAGTATCCACAATTGGCAAGACATGCAGAAAACATTCATGCAACACTTCTCATGCACATACAAACGTCCAAAGGCTTACTCAGATCTACTAAAGTGCGCTCAAGTGGAGGGGGAGTCAAGCAGAGCTTTCATAGCTCGATGGACAGAGACAAAGAATGCATGCGAAGACGTTTCTGAGATCCAGGCCATACATGCTTTTATGAACAGCCTGAAGAAAGGCAACATGATGAGATATATGTTGCCAGCCAAAACATCAAACACCTCGGCGAGCTCTTAGACAGCGCGAACAATTACGCTGCAGCAGAAGACGACGCTCGAGCTGACGACGGCGATCTGCGCATGGACATAGCTGTTAACCCGGAAAAGCGAAACAACAATCAAAGCCGGAAAAAGAAGGAAGCCAACGATGCGCCAGGACCATCAAAGGAGGTAGCCTTTGCCAATAAGAAGGGTGGCCAGAGCGGGGCTAGCAGATGGCAGAAGAAGAGCGATGACAGTCAAGGGTCAAGACCCATTAAAATCACCTATGACGACATCAAAGATGAACCTTGTGCCCATCATAGCAAGCTTGGCAAATGCACCCATACCAACAGGCAGTGCCGCCTTAACGATGATATCAAGAAGGATCCGGACGCTGGCTTCAAGGCAAAACAGTTCAAGCGCAAGAACCGTAAAGACAAGAAAGAGCAGAAGGACAACGAGGAAAGTGCTTCGGAGCCGGAAGATCAGGAGCCAAAGCACAAGAGGAGCAACAAGTTTCCAAGGGTCGAAACAAGCCTTGTCACTTCCTTGCCACTCCTTCGGCCAAAAAGGAAAAGGCAGCCTGGAGGGAACTCAATGCCACTATGCCAGCGGTTCCCCAGTATCTCAACTGGTCCGAGCACCCCATTACATGGGACCGCAACGATCATCCTGATCATATTCCACAGAACCCAGGGAATTACGCGCTCGTTGTAAACCCAATTGTGCAGCAATGCAGGCTTTCTAAGGTGCTTATGGATGGAGGGAGTAGCATCAACATCCTCTATCTTGAAACCTTAAAGCGCATGCGCCTTTCTGAGACACAGCTAAAACATAGCACAGTCAAGTTTCACGGCATAGTGCCAGGCAGGCAGGCCAGTTCTATGGGAACAATGTCTTAGACGTACCTTCGGTGACGAAACAAACTATAGGACTGAGGAAGTTGCCTTTGAGGTGGTGGAATTCAAAAGTGCGTATCACGCAATCTTTGGCCGCCCAGCCTTTGCCAAATTCATGGCACGCCCGTGTTACATCTACAGCAAGCTCAAAATACCTGGACCAAACGGCGTCATCACGGTCAATGGCGACTTCAAGAAGGCGAAGGAATGCGAAGCAGGAAACGCCGTCTTAGCAGAAGCAGTCATCAGCAAGGAAGAGCTGGAGCAGTACAAGAAAGAAGTTAACACCAATGAAATGCCGGATGGTAAAAAGCCTCCTTGCGCTTCGGATGTTACTTCAAGGCCAGCTCAAACTCGAAGAAGATCGTGCTGGACAACGCTGATGCAAGCAAGACGACGAACATAGGCGCGACCTCAGTGACGCATAGGAAGGCGCGCTCGTCAAGTTCCTCCGTGAGCAACGGGATATTTTTGCATGGTCACCATCAGACATGCCAGGAGTACCCCGGGAACTTGCCGAGCACAGCCTTAATGTCGCCAAAGGTGCCAAGCCAGTAAAACAAGGTCTTCGTCGCTTCGGTCCAGAGAAGAAGAAAGCAATAGGAAAAGAGGTAGCTCGGCTTAGTGCCGCTAATTTCATTAGAGAGGTTATCCACACAGATTGGCTAGCAAATCCTGTATTAGTACCTAAGAAGGACGTGAAAGACTTGCGCATGTGCATAGATTTCACCGGCTTAAACAAAGCCTGTCCTAAAGACCCCTTCGCATTGCCGCGAATTGATCAGGTCGTAGATGCTGTATCAGGTTCTGAATTACTATGCTTTTTGGACGCTTACTCTGGCTACCACCAAATTAAGATGAAGGAGTCTGACCAAATTAAGACTTCCTTCATCACACCTTTCGGAACGTTTTGCTACATAACTATGCCTTTCGGGCTTAAAAACGCTGGCTCAACGTACCAACGGTGCATACAACGTTGCCTACACGATCAAATAGGCCGCAATGTTCACGCTTATGTCGATGACATTGCCGTTATGTCGCGAAAACGCGGCGATCTCATCGTTGACCTTCAAGAAACCTTTGATAACTTGAGAAAATATAACATGAAGCTAAATCCGGGAAAATGCTTTTTTGGCGTCCCAGCAGGAAAACTTTTAGGCTTCATTGTTTCAGAAAGAGGTCTTGAGGTTAACCCAGAAAAGATTCGAGCTATCATGGACATCAAAAAGCCTACTTGTCTTAAAGATGTCCAAAGGCTCGCAGGATCTGCAGCAGCTGTAAGCCGATTTATTAGTAGGCTTGGGGATAAAGCTTTACCCCTATACAGGTTGTTGAAGAAAACTAAGACGTTCGTCTGGACTGAAGAGGCAGATGCAGCCTTAGCACAGTTAAAAGACGCCTTAGTTTCAGCCAATATTAGCGTCTCCTCTACCACAAGAGCCGATGCTACTTTACATGGCGGCTACCAACCTAGTTATTAGTGCAGTGGTTGTTGTTGAACGAAAGGAGAAGGAAAGGAGCTACCGGAACAAAGGCCGGTATATTATATCAGCGAAGTCTTCTCCGAATCCAAACAACGATACCCTCACTATCAGAAGCTGGCTTATGGAGTTTTCTTCGCAGCCAGAAAATTACGCCATTATTTCCAAGAGCACCCAATCACGGTAGTCAGTAAGGCGCCATTGGGTGACATTATAAACAACACCGATGCCACTGGACGTGTGGCTAAGTGGGGAATTGAATTGGCAGCCTTCGATATCCAGTACAAGCCACGTACAGCCATCAAATCCCAGTCTTAGCTGATTTCATCGCAGACTGGACAGAAGCAATGGATGAACTTCCCCTCCCTGACGAAGAATATTGGGTTATGCACTTTGACGGCTCCAAAATGTTGCAGGGATCGGGAGCTGGCGTGGTACTGAAGAACCCTAAAGGAGACAAGATGTGCTATGTCTTGCAGATACACTTCAATGCCACTAATAATGTTGCAGAATACGAGGCTCTGTTGCATGGATTGCACGTCGCAAAGGATTTGGGCATTAGCCGTCTTTTGTGCTATGGCGATTCAGACCTCGTTGTTCAAAGTTAGAAGGGGCATGGGACGCGAAGAGCCCTACAATGGCTGAATACCGACGCACGGTAGACGAGTTTGGTCGGTGTTTTATCGGCTTAGAAGTCAAGCATATCAAAAGGGAGGAAAATGAAGCAGCGGACGCCTTAGCCAGAATGGGCTCGAAAAGATCGAAGGTGCCCTCCGATATATTTTTGGAGCACCTGTACGTGCCGTCTATTAAAGGCGGAGATGAGGATGACCCCATGGCTTCGCAGTCTGTTTCCGTCATGCTGGTAAGCCAGACTGGACACAGCCCTACATAAATTTCCTCCTTAACAAGGAAGAGCCAGAGGATGAAGTCTTAAGGCGGCAAGTTGTGCGCAGAGCTAAGGCATACACAATAATAAATGGAGAGCTATACAAGCGGAGTACCACAGGTGTATATCAACGATGCGTTTCGCCGGAAGAAGGACAGAGATACTAGAAGAGATCCATGGTGGATGTTGCGGTCATCATGCCTCTGCCCGAGCAATTGTCGCCAAAGCTTTTAGACATGGATTCTACTGGCTCACAGCAAAGCAAGACGCAGAAGAACTCGTCAAGAAATGCGTTGGATGCCAAAAGTATGCAAGACAGCCAAAGATGCCAGCCCAGGAATTGCGCACCATCCAATCACGTGGCCATTTGCGGTCTGGGGACTGGACATGGTAGGTCCATTCAGGACTGCGCGAGGCGGCGTCAAACATCTCTTAGTTGCGGTGGATAAATACACCAAGTGGGTTGAAGCTAAGCCCATAAAAAAGCTTGATGGGGCAACAGCCAAGAAGTTCGTCATTGAGGTTATAACGAGATTTGGCGTCCCCCACAGTATCATTACGGACAATGGGACAAACTTCGCCGTAGGAGAACTGGCAAAGTACTGTGGTGAAGTTGGTATTCGTTTGGACTTAGCATCTGTGGCTCATCCACAATCGAATGGCCAAGTTGAGCGAACCAACAGTATAATCTACAGGGAATAAAGCCAAGATTAGAGTGCCTTTGCATAGAGCAGCTGGAGCATGGGTAGAAGAATTACCTGCTGTCTTATGGAGCATACGCACAACTCCAAGCAGTGCAACAGGCTATACCCCTTTCTTTCTCATATATGGCGCTGAAGCGGTACTCCCAACAGATGTCCTGCACGACACACCTCGTGTAACAGCCTACGTTGAAGCAGACGCAGAAGAAGCCAGACAGGATGGCTTAGACCTTCTCGAAGAAGAGCGTGAGATAGCGCTTCAGCGCTCCGCCATTTATCAGCAGAACATGCGGCGTTACCACAGTCGCAAGGTAAGACGGAGATCGTTTCGAGAAGGCGATTTGGTGCTTCGCCTTGTTCAGCAAAAGGAGCACAAACTATCTCCCATATGGGAAGGACCCTTCGTTATCAGCAAAGCGCTTAAGAACGGGGCATATTATCTTGTGGACCTCCGTGATATCGAGAAGAAGAAGAAAAGAGGCCGCAAAAGGAAAAGGAACGAAGAAGCAGTGCTCAAGGAGACGAAACGTCCTTGGAACATTGAGCAGCTACGTCCTTTTTACACTTAGCAATTCTATTGTAATCACACCATATATGATTATGAAATAAAAGTCTTTGGTTCCCTCAATTATTTTTATGCATGAGTTCTCGCCGTCTTTTATTTCCATTTGATCATATATTTCGATAAAAATATCAATGTTAACCCGAATTGGCTTCGTGCTTGTGGTTACTCACATGATGCTTTTGCCTTAAGGCCTTACAAAAATTAAAATTGCATCCGTCTAAGAGTATTTATCTGATCGTATATGCTGGCTTGTCTTAGTAGATGCTTTACGCACCAAAAGCCGGCGCCGTTTCTGTGTTTAAACAGTTTGGTTACTAACCCTGTTGCCAGCGAAGTGTTCCGTGCTTAGGTTCTGCCAGCATACGAAAAGGCTAAAGCATATAAGCCAGAAAACTTAAGACGGATAAGGAGCATAGTTTGCAAGCCTTTTAAAAATAAGTGCATGCGTGCAAAACAAACATGTTCAACAGATAAAAAGGCTCCTGCCATTACAAAACATAACTTAACAAGTCTTTTGTGCCATCTTTCATGACACGCTTAATGCAAAGTTTTTCCTGCATCTTATGCAGGGGACTGAGGAGGCGAAGACACAGGGGACTTGGATGGATCCAGCGTAGCTTCAGACTCGCCTTCTTCTTCTTCTTCATTTCCGTCTTCTGACTCATCGCCATTGCCAGTGGTGGGGCTTCGGCTTCGTCATCAGACACGTCGTCAGGACGGGGAGGCACAGGCTTCTTGGAGAAGAAGATAGACAAGTCTACCATCTCAGCAACGGCTGAGGCAAAGCCAGAGACAGAGGCATAGACCTTTTCTTTGACGAGCTCGTTGCCGTCTCTGTCCTTGGCTGGGAAACACTTGATAACGCGCCACATGTTGACTCGGGGTAGTGGCCGCGAACAAGTCCTAGAGCAAGTTTTGCTCCGCCTCTAGCTGCTGAGCGAAGACGCTCCACCACCTCTGGGACGCAGTTCTGAAGAAGTGGCAGCAAGTTGCTGGTGTTTGTCACTTGGGGCAGCTGTTTTGGGAAGATGTTGGCGACAACGTCTCTTCCCGCAGCATACAGCCCTGACACAATCTCGCCACACTCCAAGATAAGCTCCAGGCGCGTCTCAGAGGTAAGCCTTTCCCCAAATCCAGCTGGAACTGAGGAAGGGAGGAATGGAAAAAATTAAGGCGCACTGAAGTGTTGAATAAAGGCGAAAAGTGACAGAAAGTGCGAAAGTAAAAGAAGAAAGGCTTACTTAGCAGTTTCTCGTCAATGGCGGTGCTCTCATCAGCTTGGCGTTCAAGACGACCTTGTAAGCTCTGGATTAGGAGCCCATCCTTTTCAGCCTGTCGCTGCAGTTTCAAAGTTCTGCCTTCAGTTTGTTCTGCCTTCAGCGGCGCTGTCTTGGACGGCTTTAAGATTGGCCTCGGCCGTCTTTCGGTTCTCCTCCAGTTGCTTAAACAAGGCGGCATTTTCCCGCCTCACACTTCTATATCGCCAGTCTCGCTGACGATCTGTTTTGCCTTCGCCACAACAGCTGCGCAAAACACATTGCATGTGTTGAGCATCTTATGTCTTAAAATGAACTAAAGTCACATTGCATGTGAAAGAACAACATTTACCTTTGTTCGCCTTATTTTCGGCGACGGCTTGCTTGAGCACTTGCCTTTGGTTACTCAGTGAGTACCATAGATCGCATGTAAGTTGCTCACTGCTCTGCTAGGCAAGGGTAGTAGTAAGTAAGAAAGGTAAAGCAATAAGTATGCTACAATGGGCTTGGGGACTGAGTCTTTATCACATTAAAGAAAGGCCATTACGTCGGCTTAGTCAAAGCACAACGTAATGCCCGGGGACTAGTATGTACATAAAGACGGAATGTTTACCTGCATCATGGCCTTCAAGGCTTTGTAGCTCTTCTTCATTGTGACGTACAGCTCGTCACAATTGTCTTCCAGATTAATATGGTCAATGTTTGACCAACTGGCCTTAGCTTCGGAGGCGGCTCGTTGCGCTCCTTCTCATCGGCAAGCATGGCGGCGATGTTGGGTAAGATGTACCCCTCGTCGTCAAAGAGCTCTTGCTTCACCATGTTGCGGATAGCCTCACGAGTAATGGGCTCGTTCGGCTCCTCTGACTGAAGTACCGCCGCCTTCCCAGCAGCGGCAGCCCTGGCCAACTTTTCAGTTTCCGTCTTATCAGGTAAGACGGCTGAGTCCAAATCTATATGATGATCTTCAGATGGGCCTGGGCTGTCTCTTGTTGAACGGAGGGAGTGGGGGGAGCGATGGCTGGAGAGGCTCAGTCTTCTTTGCCTGGAAGAAATTACTTTCTTCCTCTTGAGAGGTGCAGTTGGTTTGATCCTGCAAATCACATACAAAATAAGATAACATTCATAGACATTGTTCGCCTTACTAAAGAAATTGAGGTTCGGCTTACTTCTGTACTGGAGCATTGAAGGCCGCATCTTCATCGTCCTCAATGTCGAGCACTTCGGCGTTAACAGGGATGGCTTTTCACGCTTCCGCCTTTCTGCTGCTGAAGTTGCTGCAGTGCTCCTGAAGCCTTTCGTTTCCGAGTCTTTGAGGGCTCGGGTGCCGCTTCAGGCACGTAAAACAAAGGAGCCAGCAGATTATCCGGCAAAAGGGCGAGCTGAAATCAAAAGTGGTGTTAGTAAGGCAAACATTGTGGAAGTGTAAAAACAGTAATGGTAAATGCCTTACCTTGGAGCGGGTTGGCGGCTGTGTACATAGGACGCTGCTCTGTGAGCTGGATCCTTTCCTTGGCAATCCTCTTAAAGCGATACAAGGGCGTCTTGCGTAAGGTCACTCTCACTAACACGGAGGGGATCTTTCTTCTGGTCCGTGTAGTGGCACATGAGTCCTTTGCGATCTTTCAAAGGCTGGATTCGCTTGACAACCAACATAGGATGGTGTCTGCGCCCGTGAGTTTGGGCACAGCAGTCTTTGTCAAATACTCAATCCGCCTTTGCATGCGACGGAGGTTGTCAGGAAGGACCTTCAGTGGTTTCTCGCCCCAAGAAAGGCGAGGCTCCGCAGGCAAAGGAGAAAAGCGAGGAAGTCCTATGTCTTTGCCTACTGGCGCCATGTCTTTGCAGTAGAAGAAGGAGCTATTCCAGCCTTTAATGGAATCTATTTTTGGCGCCTTAGGATACCAGTCTCTGCCTCTACGAAGGTTGATGCTAACTGTTCCTAAGGAAAGCAGTTCTTCCTTCTCTGTTTGGCGCTTGCAAGTAAAGCAGTACTTGAAGAATTCTAAGCTGGGCTCTATGCCTAGGTATCCTTCGAATAAAGCCATAAAGCCAGCTATGTACAAGATACTATTGGGGCCTACGCTATGAGGCTGAAGGCCATAGTAGTCTAAGACTGATTGGAAAAAAGGATGCGGAGGCAAAGACAAACCGCGGAGGAGATGTGAGACGAGGAGCACTCGTTCATCGCCGGCGGGATCTGGAGCAGGGTGGCCGTACGCTGACCGCCAGTGGCATTCTCCTGTGGTGGGAGGATGCCCTCCTTTTGCAGCTGCGTGAGGTCCGCGTCGGTGATGGTGGAAGCTGCCCAGTTGCGGGATGATGCTTCCTCTCCCTCTCCTCTGCCTCCGCCGCATCGCCCTCGTCGGAGGGCTGGGCATTCTTCTCTGCTTCGGTGGAGTGGCCGCAGAACTTGTCGCCGCTGCCGCGCGAGATGCAGATGCATCCGCGGAGCTCGATCCCCTCATGGCCAGATCTTGTCCTCCGTCGCCGCCGACGCCGCCGCCGTTGCCGCTCCCGTGGTCGCATCGGAGCTCTCCATGGGTGGGTGCGCAGGTGGTGGTGGTGGAGCTCGCCGGAGTTCAGATGGGATGGTGCGAGGAGGACGATGAACAGGGAAATGAACCAGTGGAGAAAATCAGTTCCCTTTTATGGGGGCCGTGCCGCGATTAGTGCGGTGAGATAACGTCGCGCGATTTTCGCCACGCGTCCCGCAACGGTCAGTGGGCATCTTCTCCCGCACGCCTCGGAGATCGTGTGCGGAAAAATAGCAGTAATGGCGTCACAACGTCTCTTTGCTTGTCCAGACTGTCGTGGACTGGCTTTGACTGCGGTGACGTCATGACAAGACTCGACGCTGACAGAATCTTTCTGCCAGATTGTTCAAAGTGCAGGAGAGTTCGGCTTAATCCTTAAGGCAGACTGAATGTCTCATTTTGGAATGCTCCAAGCTCTTCTGTCCGCCTTGCGCAAAGGCGAAAGCCCGTGTTTCACAAAGACGGCAAACGAAGAACTTAAACCTTTCCGGGGACTACTGTGGAGGTTATGCCGAACGGGTATACCTGCCACGGTGGATAAAACCTGGCCCACCAAGGAGGCCCATCAGATAAAGCCGGAGGGCTTAATGGAGAAGGCCTCATGGGCTTAGGCGCAAGGATAAGCTCTGGGCTGGCTTAGTGAAGTCCAAGACGAAGGCCTGGCTGCGTTCGCCTTAGGGAGCAAGTTAGGGTTTGTTACCGTGTTAGTCTAGGACTCGTGATCTAGGTCGGTTAAGGCTTTCCTTGTAGGGGAAGGCTTGGCGCCTTTATAAGCCAGCCTTCCAGCAGCCTTAGGGCACGCATACAACCTCATTGTAACCTGTACACATATTTGCCTTGAGTGAATTATAGCAGCACGTAGGATCTCGCCACCGTCGTGAGATCCGAAGCTGGGTAAATCGTGTGTGCAATCCCGTCACTGGAACCCTCCACGTTCTTCCCCACCTCCTCTACGGTACGTATGAATACTTATAGTAGTTCCGCGTTACAATGTAGGAGTTTGCGCGATAGAAAACAAAATTTTTCTCTCACATGCGGAAGCAACACTCAAGATCCTATCTAGAAGATTCTAGTAACGGGGAGAGTAGTTCATCATACCCTCGAAGAACACGCGCGTTGAACGTTTAATTCAACGCAGCTCGGTGAAGTTGTTGACGATGTTCGATCCGATCAGCACCGCAAACGAGCAGCACCTCCGGAGGCTTGCACACGTACAGCTCGATGACGTCTCCCTCTTCTTGATCCAGCAAGCTAGAGGGAGAAGTAGGTGGGATCGATTCCAGCAGCACGACGGCGTGGTGGTGGATATGGTGGAGAGTTCCCGCGGGCAGGGCTTCGCCAAGCGGTGCGCGGGAGGTAGAGGAGCAGCAAGCCAGTGATGCGGCCAAGCCTCTGTCTCTTGGTGCACCTCTCCCTCTTCTTTATATAGGCAAGGGGCTGCAGCCACTTTATTTCCAAAGTAGAAACTCCCTCTTTCAATAGTGGTAACCCCTTCTCATTTAAAAGGTGGTAACCCCCTCTTTCAAGAGTGGTAACATCCCTTTTAAAGGGCTACCCATTGAATGGCTGCATGGACCAAGTAGGACTGGTCAAATGGACCAGTGGGCCACCCTTGGTCGTTGGGGACAGGTGGGCCCCACTATGGGACCCTCCGGAACCTTCTAGAACATTCCGACACTCTGCCGAAAAATCCCGAACTTTTCCGGAACCCTGAAATCAACTTGCCATATATAAATCTTTACCTCCGGACTCTTCCGGAGCTCCTCGTGATGTCTAGGATCTCATCCGAGACTCCGAACAATATTCGGACACCATTAACAAAATTATCCCAGAGCTACTCTAGCGTTACCGAACGTTAAGTGTGTGACCCTACGGGTTCGAGAACGTGCAGACATGATGGAGACACCTCTCCGATCAATAACCATTAGAGGGACCAGGATATCCATAATGACTCCCACACATTCAACGAAGATCTTTATCGGTTGAACCACTATGTCGTGGACTACTATAATCCGTATACAATTTCCTTTGTCACGCGATATTTTACTTACCCAAGATTTGATCGTCGGTATCACTATACCTAGTTAAATCTTGTTACTGGTAAGTACTCTTTACTCGTTCCGTAATACAACATTCTCTGTGACTAACTCATTAGTCACGTGCTTGCAAGCTTTACCGAATGTGCACTACCGAGTGGGCCCAGAGTATATCTCTCCGAAACACGGAGGGACAAATCCCAGTCTTGATTCATGTAATTCAACAAGCACTTTCTGAGATACCCGTAAGACACCTTTATGATCACCCTGTCACGAAGCGATGGTTGATGTCCCCAAAGTATTCTTCCAGTACCCGGGAATAACATGATCTCATGGTCTAAGAAATAGGATACTTGACAATAAAAGGCATGACAATAAAAACTTAATGAAACGATCAATATTGTTATGCTTAGTTGGGTCTGTCCATCACGTCATTCTTCTAATGACATGATCCCGTTAATTAATTAACAACTCATGTTCATGGTTGGGAAACCATAACCATCATTAATTAACGAGCTAGTCTAGTAGAGGCTTACTAGGGACGCAATGTTGTTTACGCAACCACACATGTATTATGTTTCCGGTTAATACAATTATAGCATGGAAATAAACATATATCATGAACACGGAAATATGATAATAACATTTATTTATTATTGCCTCTAGGGCATATTTCCAACAGTCTCCCACTTGCACTAGAGTCAATAATCTAGTTTACATTGGTAAAAATCTAACACCCATGGCCTTCTGGTGTTGATCATGTTTTGTCTGTGGAAGAACTTTAGTCAACGGATCAGCGATATTTTGATTCGTATGTACTTTGCTAATGGTAATATCTCCTTCATTGACATGCTCACGAATTTGATGAAACCGGCGTTTGATATGCTTGGAACTCTTGTGACATCTTGGTTCCTTGGCTAGAGCAATGGCACCAGTGTTGTCACAAAAAATCTCCATGGGATCCAGTGCGCTCGGAACAACGCCGAGTTCAGTGACGAACTCCTTCAGCCATATCCCTTCTTTCGCTGCTTCAGAAGCGGCCATATACTCCGCCTCTAATGTAGATGCCGCAATGACGGTTTGCTTGGAACTCCTCCAGCTAACCGCAGCTCCATTCAAGATAAAGACATACCCTGTTTGAGATTTCGAGTCATCTGGATCAGTATCGAAGCTAGCATCAACGTAACCTTTTACGGAGAGCTCTTCATCACCACCATAGACAAGAAACATGTCCTTAGTCCTTTTTAGGTACTTAAGGATATTTTTAACTGCTGTCCAGTGAGCCTCTCCAGGATCACTCTGGTACCTGCTCGTCAAACTAAGAGCATGGGACACATCCGGTCTAGTACACAACATGGCATACATAATAGAACCTATGGCCGAGGCATAGGGGATTTTCTTCATCCTTTCTATTTCTGTTGCCGTAGTTGGACACTGAGTCATACTCAATGGCTTACCTTGTAACATGGGCAAAGAACCTTTCTTTGCATCCTGCATATTGAATTTCTTCACTATCTTCTCAAGGTATTTACTTTGACTAAGTGCTATTAAGCGTCTTGATCTATCTCTATAGATCTTTATGCCCAATATGTATGCAGCTTCACCAAGATCTTTCATTGAAAAACTATTATTCAAATAATCTTTCACACTGTTAAGCAGCTCCACATCATTCCCAATAAGTAATATGTCATCTACATATAAAACCAGGAATGCAACCGAGCTCCCACTCACTTTCTTGTAAACACAAGCTTCTTTATAATTTTGGACAAATCCAAAACCTTTGATCACCTCATCAAATCGAAGATTCCAACTCCGGGATGCTTGCTTCAGTCCATAGATGGATCGCTGAAGTTTGCACACTTTATCAGCATCCTTAGGATCGACAAAACCTTCAGGTTGTACCATGTACAACTCTTCTTCAACGTTTCCGTTGAGGAACGCAGTTTTGACATCCATCTGCCAAATTTCATAATCGAAATAAGCAGCAATTGCTAGTAGAACCCTAACAGACTTTAGCATCGCTACGGGTGAGAAGGTCTCATCGTAGTCAACTCCTTGAATTTGTCGAAAACCTTTTGCGACAAGTCGAGCTTTATATACGGTGACATTACCGTCAGCGTCTGTTTTCTTCTTGAAAATCCATTTACATTCAACAGCCTTACGGCTATCAGGAAGGTCAACCAAAGTCCACACTTGGTTTTCCTTCATGGATTCCATTTCAGAGTTCATGGCGTCTTGCCATTTTCCAGAGTCTGGGCTCATCATCGCTTCCTCATAGTTCATAGGTTCATCATTGTCTAACAATAAAATGTTCAAGACAGGATTACCGTACCATTCAGGAGCAGTACGTAACCTTGTCGACCTGCGAACGGGAACTTTGACCGAAGCTGCATGATCACTATCATCAGCTTCTTTCTCTCTAGCTGGTGAAGGCGGTGCCTGAAGATCCAAATCTTCCTGCGCTGCGCTGCTCTCCAATTCGGGAGAAGGTTCAATAACCTCGTCTAGTTCTATTTTCCTCCCACTCACTCCTTTCGAAAGAAACTCCTTCTCAAGAAAGGATCCATTCTTAGCAACAAAAACTTTGCCTTCGGATCTGTGATAGAAGGTATACCCAATGGTTTCCTTTGGATATCCTATGAAGACGCATTTTTCCGCTTTGGGTTCGAGCTTATCAGGTTGTAATCTTTTGACATAAGCCTCGCATCCCCAAATTTTAAGAAACGATAATTTTGGCTTCTTACCAAACCACAACTCATATGGTGTCGTCTCAACGGATTTAGATGGTGCCCTATTTAAAGTGAATGCGGCTGTCTCTAATGCATACCCCCAAAATGACATTGGCAGATCGGATACAGACATCATAGAACGCACCATATCTAATAAAGTACGATTACGACGTTCAGACACACCATTACGCTGTGGTGTTCCAGGTGGCGTGAGTTGGGAAACAATTCCACAATTTTTCAAGTGCATGCCAAACTCGTAACTCAGATATTCCCCTCCACGATCAGATCGTAGAAATTTGATCTTCCTGTTACGATGATTTTCTACTTCACTCTGAAATTCTTTGAACTTTTCAAATGTTTCAGACTTGTGTTTCATTAAGTAAATATACCCATATCTACTCAAATCATCAGTGAAAGTTAGGAAGTAACGATATCCACCACGTGTTGGAATGCTCATTGGTCCACACACATCAGTATGTATGATTTCCAACAAATCACTCGCCCGTTCCATCGTACCGGAAAACGGTGTCTTAGTCATCTTACCCATGAGGCATGGTTCGCACGTATCAAATGATTCAAAGTCAAGTGATTGAAAAAGTCCATCAGAATGGAGTTTCTTCATGCGCTTTACACCAATATGACCTAAACGGCAGTGCCACAAGTATGTGGTACTATCATTATTCGCTTTGCATCTTTTAGCATCAATGTTATGGATGTGTGAAGTACTACTATCGAGATCCAACAAGAATAAACCATTTACGTTGGGTGCATGACCATAAAAGATATTACTCATAGAAATAGAACAACCTTTATTCTCTGATTTAAATGAGTAACCGTCTCGCAATAAACAAGATCCAGATATAATGTTCATGCTTAACGCAGGCACCAAATAACAATTATTCAGGTTTAAAACTAATCCCGAAGGTAGATGAAGAGGTAGTGTCCCGACGGCGATGACATCGACCTTCGATCCATTCCCGACGCGCATCGTCACCTCATCCCTCGCCAGTCTCCGTTTATTCTGCAGCTCCTGTTTCGAGTTGCAAATATGAGCAACCGAACCAGTATCAAATACCCAGGCACTACTACGAGAACTAGTAAGGTACACATCAATAACATGTATATCAAATATACCTTTGACGTTGCCAGCCTTCTTATCCGCCAAGTATTTGGCGCAGTTACGCTTCCAGTGACCGTCTCCCTTGCAGTAGAAACACACAGTGTCCGGCTTAGGACCAGCCTTGGGTTTCACAGGTGTGGCAACAGGTTTGCCGCCCTGAGCAGCAACAGATTTGCCACTCTTCTTGAAGTGACCCTTTTTGGCCTTAACCTTCTTGAAACTGGTGGTCTTATTGACCATCAACACTTGATGTTCTTTCTTGATGTCCACTTCTGCAGATTTCAGCATCGCAAAGAGCTCATTAAGAGTCTTATTCATGCCTTGCATGTTATAGTTCAGCACAAAGCCTTTGTAGCTCGGAGGGAGCGACTGCAGCACCCTGTCAGTGATTAACTCATCCGGGATCACACATCCCAGCTGAATTAGGCGTTGGATATAGCCTCCCATGGTGACAACATGTTCACTGACAGAGCTGTGCTCCTCCATCTTACATGTATAGAACTTATCAGAGATCTCATATCTCTCAGCGCGGGTCTGAGTCTGAAACATGGTTTTCAGCTCTTCAACCATCTCATAGGCGCCGTGATGTTCAAAACGTTTCTGGAGATCAGTGTCCAGAGATGTAAGGATGGCACAGGCAACTATAATGTGGTCATCTCTGCGCGTCTCAAAGACATTTTGTTCTGCTTCAGGCGCATTGTCTGCAGGTGGGTCACCTAGCGCAGCATCGAGCACATAATGCTTCTTACACCCAGTGAGGATAATCCTCAGGTTGCGGTGCCAGTCAGTGAAGTTTGAACCAGATGATTTCAGTTTTTCTTTCTCAAGGAATGCGCTGAAGTTGAACTGAGCTACGTTGCGGGCCATGATCTACAACATTTTAGCAAAGACATCTTTAGACTATGTTCATGATAAAGAGTTCATTTTAATCAAATTACTAACGAACTCCCACTTAAAACAACATCCCTCATAGTTGTCTAGTGGTACACGATCCAAATCCACTACACCAAGTCCGATCTTCACGAGAGAAGATGTAGTTTCAATGGTGAACATCGAAATGTTGATCATATCATTCATATGACTCGTGTTTAACCTTTCGGTTCGTCGTGTTCCGAGTCCATGTCTGTACATGCTAGGCTCGTCAAGTTAACCAAAGTATTTCCGCATGTGTAAAACTGGCTTACACCCGTCGTATGTGAACGTAGAGTTTACCACATCCGATCATCACGAGATGCTTCAAAACGACGAACTTTCGCGACGGTGCATACTAAGGGAGAACACTTTATCTTGATATTGTGTGAGGGATCATCTTATAATGCTACCGTCGAGCACACGCAAAATAAGATGCATAAAAGGATAAACATCACATGCATAAAAATATGTGACATGGTATAGCCCTTTTATTGCGTCTTGATCTCCATCTTAAACGCACCGGCATGATCTCCATCATGGCGCCATGTTCATGTGGCGCCTTGGTTGTCTCCACCACGTTGCATCCCATATATTGCTAACTCATAGCGATAAATAATGCAATTACATGGCGTTTGAAGTTGACACGCAGGTCATACAATTGATAATTAAGACAACCATATGGCTCCTGCCGGTTGCCGTACTCATCGACATGCAAGTCGTGAAACATTACAAAACATGATCATCTCATACATCACAAATATATCATATGAAACAGTTTGGGCTATACCATATCACAAGCACCCCTGCAAAAACAAGTTAGACGCCTCTCCCTTATTCTTTGCAAATTTTACGTGGCTTAGGGCTTTCGAAGAAAGAACCGTTCTTACCTACGAACATGAAACCACAACGGTGATAAACAAATTATTAACAACCCGTTGTAGATTAAATCTTAACTATAGTGGGAGAGACAGACACCCGCAAAGCCACTTATGCAATACAAGTTGCATGTCAGTCGTGGAACAAGTCTCATGTACGTGGACATGTAAAGTTAGTCCGGGCCGCTTCATCCCACTATGCCACTAAGATTCAAAATACACAAAGGAAGTAATAAAAAGATTATCAACGCCCACATACACATATGTGTTCTACCCGTACCAAAACATCTACGCATAGATCCGGCTCTGATACCACTGTAGGAGTTTGCGCGATAGAAAACAAAAAATTTCTCTCACATGCGGAAGCAACACTCAAGATCCTATCTAGAAGATTCTAGTAACGGGGAGAGTAGTTCATCATACCCTCGAAGAACACGCGCGTTGAACGTTTAATTCAACGCAGCTCGGTGAAGTTGTTGACGATGTTCGATCCGATCAGCACCGCAAACGAGCAGCACCTCCGGAGGCTTGCACACGTACAGCTCGATGACGTCTCCCTCTTCTTGATCCAGCAAGCTAGAGGGAGAAGTAGGTGGGATCGATTCCAGCAGCACGACGGCGTGGTGGTGGATATGGTGGAGAGTTCCCGCGGGCAGGGCTTCGCCAAGCGGTGCGCGGGAGGTAGAGGAGCAGCAAGCCAGTGATGCGGCCAAGCCTCTGTCTCTTGGTGCACCTCTCCCTCTTCTTTATATAGGCAAGGGGCTGCAGCCACTTTATTTCCAAAGTAGAAACTCCCTCTTTCAATAGTGGTAACCCCTTCTCATTTAAAAGGTGGTAACCCCCTCTTTCAAGAGTGGTAACATCCCTTTTAAAGGGCTACCCATTGAATGGCTGCATGGACCAAGTAGGACTGGTCAAATGGACCAGTGGGCCACCCTTGGTCGTTGGGGACAGGTGGGCCCCACTATGGGACCCTCCGGAACCTTCTAGAACATTCCGACACTCTGCCGAAAAATCCCGAACTTTTCCGGAACCCTGAAATCAACTTGCCATATATAAATCTTTACCTCCGGACTCTTCCGGAGCTCCTCGTGATGTCTAGGATCTCATCCGAGACTCCGAACAATATTCGGACACCATTAACAAAATTATCCCAGAGCTACTCTAGCGTTACCGAACGTTAAGTGTGTGACCCTACGGGTTCGAGAACGTGCAGACATGATGGAGACACCTCTCCGATCAATAACCATTAGAGGGACCAGGATATCCATAATGACTCCCACACATTCAACGAAGATCTTTATCGGTTGAACCACTATGTCGTGGACTACTATAATCCGTATACAATTTCCTTTGTCACGCGATATTTTACTTACCCAAGATTTGATCGTCGGTATCACTATACCTAGTTAAATCTTGTTACTGGTAAGTACTCTTTACTCGTTCCGTAATACAACATTCTCTGTGACTAACTCATTAGTCACGTGCTTGCAAGCTTTACCGAATGTGCACTACCGAGTGGGCCCAGAGTATATCTCTCCGAAACACGGAGGGACAAATCCCAGTCTTGATTCATGTAATTCAACAAGCACTTTCTGAGATACCCGTAAGACACCTTTATGATCACCCTGTCACGAAGCGATGGTTGATGTCCCCAAAGTATTCTTCCAGTACCCGGGAATAACATGATCTCATGGTCTAAGAAATAGGATACTTGACAATAAAAGGCATGACAATAAAAACTTAATGAAACGATCAATATTGTTATGCTTAGTTGGGTCTGTCCATCACGTCATTCTTCTAATGACATGATCCCGTTAATTAATTAACAACTCATGTTCATGGTTGGGAAACCATAACCATCATTAATTAACGAGCTAGTCTAGTAGAGGCTTACTAGGGACGCAATGTTGTTTACGCAACCACACATGTATTATGTTTCCGGTTAATACAATTATAGCATGGAAATAAACATATATCATGAACACGGAAATATGATAATAACATTTATTTATTATTGCCTCTAGGGCATATTTCCAACAACCAATACCTCGACACCTCCCCGAATCACTCTCGAGGAAGCTCACCTTGCATTTGTGAGTGGTACCTCTAGTACCCAGTTTTTAATCATTCCGTTAAAGTTATTCTATGATCTTACCTTCACTTCCAAGTCGTCCATAACCGCGGACACGTCTTTTCGAAAAGATTTAACCCTGCAGGGGTGTACAAATGTTTGCCACGCGTACCGTCCGGCCCATTACCTAGCTTTTAGCTCTCTTCCTTGGAGAGCCGGCTGGGTGGGAGCGGTGTCGACTTCTCCCTCGTTAAGGACTTTCCAGAATCATCAGTGGCGGCAGGACAGCCAGGATCACAACACCCCGCCCCACGGCCACTCATTTTCCTAACACCACCATCCTCATCTCAGTTCCACCCACCATCATCACGCACGCGCAAATGGAATCCCGAACTAGAGGACCCTGGCTAGCCCCGCCCGAGTTATTTAGTCTATGAGGGTTCCTTCACTGCGAATGCATAGGCCTCACGTATGGTTGCACGCTCAGTCTTGGTTCAAGAGGTATAGAACTCGCACCTAGGCGGCGAGAACGAGACAAAACACCACAACCACAGTGACCTCTCATCCCCACCTTTAAGCATTTTATTATCCGTCACCACAATTTCTCCACCATCATTCTCATCTCATCACCTGTTTCCAACATGAACCATCCACCATATAGCTATGCAATTAACTAAGCATGGCTAAACAACAACATATCATAGTAAGTATCTCGGCCAAAATACAATCCTATGGATATTAGGAGGGGAAACAGGTAATTGGCATCGGAATCTTAATGCAACTATAGGATACTCTAATCCAAATAAAATTGACATTTGGAACCGCATGCGATATTATAGTGGAGAAAATATTTGCAGAAACATAGGATAAGATATGCTCAGAGGGGGATTACGCTTGCCTTGCTCAACGTGCTGGTAGTACGGGTCTTCGGGGTATTGTGGAGTAAACCCGGTTGCTTGATCTAACGAAAAACAAACATCGGGAGAGAACAATCAATCACCACACATATGCTTAACAAATGCAATGCGCAAACATATGATGACATGACATTTTAAATCCCCGGGAGGGGGATGATTTGACTATTCAGATTAAACGGAGTTCGGGTGCTTAGAGGGGCGCATCCCGGATATCCGTGAATTTAGGTCAGGAGTTTTCTTACTTATTGATTACGGTCGTCGAGACCCTAGAATTTCACTTGTAGATGCTATGACAAGATGATGTGGAAGATGCAGGGTCTTCGCGATTTAATAAACATGATATCCATTTAACGGTTGGTTCACGAATTTTTGGACATTCGGGTATAACACAGCATTTTTCGGATGAGCCAAAGAAATACGATTTATCACATTTTATTTCCTATTTTAATTATGTCCTGATTATAAGTTAAACCAACATAGAACAGTTACTTACCCAAAGTTGGAGAGACAAAAACTTAAACAGGAATATTTTTGTATTGACCAATTCGGAATATCTGACTTTTACAACATCGGAATATCCGATCGACGCGACCTCACTAAAATTTGGCTAAGGACCTGGACTACGCGCGCTGGAATAGCTCGGAAAATCCGAGTTTCCTCGGCTTCGGATTATCCGAGCGAGTGGAAACAGGAGCGGCCAGTGTGCTGGAACTAACCGGATAATCCGGTGCGGCCTGAACCGGAATTTCCGACGGAGACGGCACACGCACGGCGACGGTGAGCCCCACGAACTCGAGCTACGGGTCGCGAGAGAAGAGGAGGAGGGCACGGGGATGACCAGCAGGCTCACCCTGAGACGTACGAGTGCTTGGGGAGGCAGGGGAGGGGACAACCACGACGAACGCGTCCACGGCGGCTCCCAGACGGCGGCGGCGAAGTAGGGGACGGCGACGGCGATTTAGGTCGCCCCAGCTCGATTCCGGCGGTGGGGAGGAGGAACACGGCGCGGGGAAGCGATTGGTGGGCTTCACACTTCTTGGGGCTGCTTCAATCACCGGCAAGGAGGCGGCGCATCACGGCGGCCATGGCGGCTCGGTGGGTGAGCAGGGAAGGAGAAGAAAAGGGAGCGGGGCAAGTGGGGATGGGGAGCAGAGGGGGCCCCGGGTGCTTGTCCTCCTTCTTGGCAGGTGGGGCAGAGAGGAGGGCCAGGCGAGCACGACGAGCTCGAGCTGGTCTGGCGGCAGCCGCTGCTGCGGTCGCTACAGCTCGAAGAAGGGATTTTTGTGAAAAACCCCTCGGTAACCTTTTTACCATCACGGATAGGTCCTCCTTAAATTACAACGGAGCACTTTTCTGTTTCTTTTAGAACCAGTAGCGTTTCTCTGATTTAATTGAGGCACCCAAAACATTTTATAAAAATATGAGAAAATTCTGGTAGCCTCCCCATATAGTATAGAAGCACCACAAAAATTGGCGTCTCAAATAAAATTGTTTGGACAACTTTTGTTCATAGGGTTCGTTTAAGGCATTTTGCTAAAATTCAAAATGTTGCTCCTTTAACAATTTGGAGCAAGTGCAAAATATTATTTTGGAGCTCTTGGAACTTCCTTGACCAATAGGAGATGTCAAGTAATTTTAGTTTGCAAGATTGAGTGCCTTCACTGTTTTGAAATGGTTTAAACAACTTTGGCATTTGGTTTTTGAATGTTGCCAATTCCACCACAATTCCCTAGCAACAACAACAATTCCCTAGCAACAACATGATGCACGTATGCCATGATGCAAGGAACACAAAAAGCGGAAAAATTACACAGGTTTTCCAGGTTCTCAACTTCGGGTTGTTACAACCGAGCCGGCGCCCGTGCTAATTAGCTAGGGCTGTGCAGGAGGCCGTTCCGCACGATTAATGGCGAGGTGATGAGACGGCGGCACGCCTGTCAGCACGCGTCGCAATAACGCCGCGCCGTTCTCCTGGCGGCACAGAGCGAAGCGACGCGTCGCAATAACGCCGCGCTCGTTCCCATGGCGCAGACAGAAGCGACGCCTCGAGCGCCGTCCACGCGTTGATGTCGCTGCAGCTGCCAGCGGCGGCGACCTGCACACGCGTCGTCGGCGTCAATGCGTGGCCAGGCGAACCGGTGGCTAGGCGTTAATGCAGGCCACCCAACCCCACTCCTCCGGTCGCCTTTAAAACGCGGCGCGTCGCGGCCCTTATCTTCCCACACCACAACAACCACTTCTTCTCCCCTCTCCCAACTCGCCCCCAGCAGATCGACCGCCAAGCATGGCGGGCGGCCACGAGACGCCGGAGGAGCGCGAGCTTCGGCGTCATCGTGACTTCCTCTCGGCGGAACGTGCTCGCCGCTGCAACGAGCGCAGCGGCCAGCAACGCCGCGAGCAGATGGAGGAACGCCGCCGTCGCAACGAGGAGGCCGAGATGGCCAAGGCGTATCAACGCGAGCTGTGGTGCGAGGAGGCAGCCAACGCGCCTCCGTACGTGGTGTCGCTGGAGACCGCGCGGCTGTGCAGCCGCCACAGCATGCCGGTGGACGACGATGCCACCCTACCCGAAGGGTGGACGAGGAACGCCGTCAACGTGCCGGTGGCGCCGCGGCTCGGCCGGCAGGAGCGCATCGACTTCGTCATGCGGAAGTGGCAGGAGATGTCCTACGAGCAGAATCTCGACCCCATGTACTCCATCTCCGCGCCCTACTGCCACGCTGTGGTGGACGCGGAGTAAGAGGCGCGCCGTGCTGGCGTCTTCCTCCCTACCGGCGCGCGGGAGTCAACGCCGGAGTTGTCTTCATCGGACGCCGACGACAACGACTCCAAGCTGCCCGATCTCCCCTTGCCAACGGCAGGCGCATCTTGATCAGCAGCGTCGCCGTCACCGGAGAAGGGGGCGCCAGCTAAAACCGGCAAGGCTTCCCATCAGGCGCGCCGCCGGTAGATCAAATCCCACCATGCGTCGGCCGTGAAACCAGAAGCCTCGTGGCTGAGGCTATGTTTCTAAAGGCCGTAGCCGACGGCAATAGCGGATAAAACTTCCGGCACCGGATCATCGAGGCATGCAAGTCTGTTGATGATTCTGGCGCTGGTTCGCATCTTCTTCGCCGGCGCTATGCCGTGGAAGCGACAGCTTCATCGACACCGTCGCCTATAGTGGTTGGCTGGACGTTGTAGCGTGTAGCCGGTAACGTGGTTGGCTGGACGTTTAGGTTTAGTTTGTTAAATCTCGTTTAGATTTCAAATTGTAAATTTGTTAAATCTTGTTTAAATTCCGCCGGAATTGTTTGATGTGGGCGACACTCCCAATTGGCCGGACACATGTCCGGCACCGTGTCCGGCACCCCCCCAATTGGGCCTCAGTTGGGGAGTGCCGGACACCGATTTAGAGGCCCCAGCCTGGCATTACATGGTCCGTGTTCAACCAAGGCACAACGGCGGATGACGCAGTGGCACACGAATACACGCCCAGGCCCCAATGTGAGATGGATGTCACGAGAGAGAGTTAGACCAGAGCCAGCTAGCTAGCTAGCATGCAGCTCCTCAATTTCATTTGATCCAAGAAAAATCTTGGCAAAGTACAACATACATACAGCAAACTATGCAAACGAAGACGATCATCCTGTTCGGCCTCGACGATTACAGGTCCAAGATAAGATGCATTCCACGAAAATGCAGAGCATATAAGCATAGCAGAGCAGAGCCAGACGCAAGAGCTAGAACAGTGAGCCAGCTCGATTTTCATTTCATCCAACAATGTTGGCAAAGTACAACTTACAACATACAGCAACCTAGGTAAAGCAAGTCAAAAATTAATTAAAATTAATTTATAGATGGGTGGCACTGCAGCAGCGGCACCAACACAAGCAAAGCACATTCGTAAATGGCCAGGGAAAGACCGATGTCTACGCCACTTCAGGAATCGGCTGCCCTGAATAGCGTGAGGAGGGAGAGGAAGAGGTTGATGACGTCGAGGTAGAGCGCGACGGCGGCCCAGACGTACTCGTCGTAGGAGTAGCGCTTGATGAGGTTGTCGGTGTCGTAGATGATGTAGCCGCAGAAGACGAGCGCGGCGAGGCCGCCGTAGATCATGAGCGAGATGCGGCCGAGCGGGAAGAAGAGCTGGATGAGCGCGAAGACCATGAGGATCATGACGGCGGCGAAGAGGAACGGGCCGAGGAAGTTGAAGTCGTGCCCTCGCTTCGCAGCCCAGAACGTGTACGCCGTCAGGCTGACTACCACCACCGCCGTCAGGATCGCCGACTCCAGGATCACCTCCCCCTTGGTGAACGCGCAGGTGAGCCCCACGGCGAAGCTGATGGCCACCGTGAAGAGGCCCAGCAGCAGCAGGTTCACCGGGTGCCGCTGGTAGTAGTAGTACAGAGGACACAGCACTGCAGCAATTTGAAACAGAGGACACGGCGGATATGTTAACTGACGCGTCCAAGAAAACAGAGCAGGATCGTGCCGACTGACAGCCCCACAATGGCGACGGACTGATTCGAGTTTGAGCGTGATATGCTTACCGATGAACGGGAGGATGATGAGGAAGATGTAGAGCGCGAACCCGCCGGGCGAGGAGACGAAGAAGAGCGCGACGGGGCGCACGAAGACGACGACGGAGGCGACGGCGATGGTGAGCAGCATCTGGATGGAGAGGATGGTGTACACCTTGCGGACGAACGCCCACCGCAGCTGCGGGCTCTCCAGCATCATCGGGTACAGCGGCCGGGCCTCAAGCCCCGCCTCCGGGTCGCCCCGGCCTCCCCACTCGGGACCCTTTAGCGGCGGCCGAAGATACATCTTCGATCGATCTTTCTTCACTGATCTCTCTACTCTGCTCTAGACGGTGCACGTAATGGGCTGGCTTGGCTGATCTGTGGTCGTTGTCGTCGTTTGTTTCTCGGTGCGGCGATGAGGAGAGAGAGCGGCGTGGGCGGAGAGTTTTAAGGAGGAATGGAGGAGAGGGGACAAGACGGGAGGGGGGAGAAGATGGTGCGAGAGAGGAAGTGAAGGTTCAGGAGGCTTCTCGGCGGCAGGGGACTCGCGGGGGCGGTTCCTGGGGGTTCAGATTCGCTGACGTTGTGAACCAACGTCATTGGCTGACTTTGGCCTCTCATCCACCATGCATTCTCCATCCGATGGCTGTTGTTCATCTTAGCTCTCTCAATGCAAAAGACCCAGCCACCAGCCCGATGCATGTTTAGCAATGGATAATGCAACTAGGCAAAATAAATATGAGTTTGAAAAAGTCAGTAACATGGGCAGCATCGTTAGGTACACTCGACTTCTGATGGTAATGCAGCTATATATTTTACTAATAATTTGATGCAAAATTATATTGCTCTGCCTGACTTGTTCATTTGTCATTGCAGGGTAATAGTTAAGTCATTGCAGTAGTTAGTTCCATGGATATATTGTGTTTGATACTATTTTGTTTGATAAAGCTGGCCACTTAGGTTTCGACTAATAGGTGTAGATGCACCCACTATTTAAAAATTATATTTTAAAATGTCAAAAGATTCAAACAAAAAACTACGGGAATATATGCGGACATTTTATATCCGTACATAAAGTTTGCAAAAAAGAAAAAAATTCATGCGTGTTTAAAAAGCTATACGCGAGACTTTTTTTTGTCTTTTTTACAAAACCCACAAAAATTGACATTTTTTGCTAATTTTTTGTGCTACAATAAAAGGTTTGGATATACATCAAAAAAAATTGTTTGAATTTTTCAGACATTTTCTAAATGCATTTAAAATGCATTTTCATAACAGGATCATGTAGATTTATTAGTCAAAACACCATGTCCGGCACTGTGACTGTACAGATTTGCACTAGTTAATTTCATGGATAGACATTGTTTAGTGCTATTTTGTTTGCATAAATCTTCAATCTGGGCGTTCTGTTTTAGTACAGATTTCATGGGCGCTCGTCTTTATTGTGCCTAGTTGCATTATCCACTGCTAAACATGCATCGGGCTTGGTCTTTTGCACTGAGAGAGCTAAGATGAGCAGCAGCCATTGGATGAAAAATGCATGGTGGATGAGAGGCCAAAGTCAGCCAATGACGTTGGTTCACAACGTCAGCGAATCTGAACCCGTTCCTGGAGGCTGACACGTGGGCTGGGATTGGTGACTTGTCTAGTGCGTCTCGCCTATGGTGGTGGCGTCTGGAGGGAGGACAAAATTTGTGCCGCATATTATGTCAGTTTCTTTTCTTTTTTACCGGAAGATGCCTTGCCTTTGCTTAGCAACGAGGGTTATCTGTAAATTGTTTGCCTCCTTAGTGTGCTATTTATAGCCTCTAGAGCCGTCTGATCCCAAAAAATCTAACTTTTCGATCTTGAAACGGTTCGGAAGTGCTATCTTTCTCCTCACGGTGTTTTGACTGGTAGGTGTAGATGCACTCATTATGAAAAATACATTTCAATATATTTTAATTTTTTTAAAAAAATTGGGTGTATATCAAGACATTTTATACTCGCACACAAAATTCAGGAAAATAAAACATTTTTTGTCGCCTGTTTTTAATAAAGACAAAATTTGGTCTCATGAAATGTCATTTCGAAGAACCGGAATTTGTCTTTTCACACAAGGCATAATTTTTTTTCTCCGTGAAACTTTGTGAGCGTGTATAGAATGTGTGGATATACGACTGAATTATTTTAACATTTTGAAATGCGAAGTGAGCGTATCTACACCTATAAGTCAAAGCAAAAATTCCCTATCTTTCAGGCGTACAATTTTCTACCTTAATCTCTGACGATGGGAAACTTTAAAACCTAGGAAATTGTATCAGATGGGAAATTTTAAAACCTAGGAAATTGTATCATCAGATACTTCCTTTAAGTAATGTAACTATTTCATGCTCTTGTTAAAAATAATTACCGTTGAGTCGTTCCACATGCCTTTTTGGGGATACTTTATACACTGGTATGACAGCGCCGAGTACAACATCTTCATGTAAAAAGACAATAATATGCGCTTGGTAACCCAATATTTTTAAAATTTTCTCATAATATTACGGTTGCTAAAAAATTGAAATACTCTGAAGTGTGGGAAGAAATTCTTTGGTTCTAACAAATATTGCTGTTTTGAAAACCAAAGAATTTCTAAAACTATGATTTTTTTAAGTACCGGGGAAGAGGTTCAACCCCTTTTTAAAAATTGACAAATAAGAAAAACTTCAGTTTTGAAAATTCTAAGCTACCAAACAGAGGCGTGGTGGTTATCTCGGACCAAACTTAATGCCTTGATGTAGGCCTAGAACATCGTGTGGGCCGAAAAGTGGACTGACGAAGGCATCGACCCGCACATCCATCATGGGCCATACTCGGGCTCGGACCCGATTTACGTGCACATACCAAAGTCGATAAACGCCTAAAAAAGAACAACAAATCGAACGTACGCACCGGGGATTACATGCTTGATTGCTTGTTGTCCCCGCAGCGGCCGTGATCCACCATCGTGCAGGTCAAGTCCAGCGAATTATCACGCCACCAGAGGACGGGGGATGGGGACGCCGCGGAAGCGAACGGAGGAGGAGATGGACGTGGACGATGGCGGCGGCGGCCTCGCGACGGAGGAGGAACGCCGCGAGATCGAGATCAGTAAGAAGAGAAGACCGGAGGCCGAGGAGGAGGGCGACGATCTCTACACCTTCCCGCTGGACAATCGGTCCGGGAAGCTTGCCAAGTGGAACACGTGGGAGAAGAAGGCAGAGGCGAGCGGCGCCGTAGGTGGAGGAGCTCGCGCGTAGGCGCGTGGTCTTGCGGACGTATCAGGGCATCCGCTGCCGCCAGTCTCCGGCCAGCGAGACCGGCCCCGCGGGTGAGAGTATGGAACAGATTTAGTACCACCTCCTGTCAACGATGCAGTAATTCTTAACTGAACTGGATTTGGATGCCCTGGTGCTTCGCCATAAGTTTTGTTTTTAATCAAGTCACACACATGATTTACTGTTGCGTGTTCAAACTTAGTATGAGATGAAAATGAGTCGACACTTCAGTAATTTGTAACCCATATAATTTTGCATGTTTTATCTTAGATAAACTTAATTTTGCTACTCAGAATAAAGTTCTTTATAAGATGTAAATCACACTCTAGACTCTACATATATAATCGGATCACCACGCAGCTTCTTCATATGTTTTACAAGTGTTCTCACTTTGCACCAGCTCCGGCACAATACATTGTACTTTCGGCCAGATTGCATAGAAAGCACACTCGAAAAATATGTACATAAGAAGGAGAGAAATTTTGTATGAAAGAAATCATGTGCAATTTTGCTCGAGCTTTTTTTTATACTGAAAGGTTCAAGAAATTAACTAACCATTCATTGCCTATTATCCTTATACAATATCTAGCCGCCCATAAATGCCATGACAATAGCTTGGTGGGTGATGCCAAACAATCAAAGTCTTGTGTGGGTCATTCTTTGCACCTACATAAAACCCTATACCTTCTTAGCACATCGACAAGTGAAAAATGTCTCTACCTAAAACCAAGCTCAGTTCTTCGATGTCCTGGGTTGATGCAGCGAGGTTTAGCTTAGCTAGGTGTAAGAAGAGGATGTTGATCGAGTCTTACCAATACCACAACAGAAATGGGAGGCATTGGAAACATGAGTTAAAGTGGATTCTCAGCTCGATGAGTTCAACTTGGGGGCTTGATGAACATTTGCTGGTTAGTGCACGTTCACACCGCTAGAGGGCACAATCTATTTGCAGTTTGGAAACGAATTGAAGGATAGAAATCAACTATGGCCATTGCGCTACGTGGGGACTAGGAACCTGAGAGGCCGCAACCTCGTTCCACTACTTGATCGCCAAAATTCCAACATTTTTGCATTGTTAACATCCACCTAGGAGGGCGGAAATAGACGACTAGAGAGGAATGAAAAGAGAGATCATGATGAGATTAATCGACAAAGCTCAAAAACCTATCTAGTCCAGTTAAATAATATTTGAAACAAACTCTGCCCAATTATATTACGTTACACCATGTTCTACAAATATCCACGCATTGCACCAGCTACGACACAGTAACATCACTCTCTAGATCTCGTATGAAACTAGCAGTAAATAGGTATATGTTTCTATCGACAAAGATCAGGTACATGATGTAGGCCGTACCTGTGCTCGGGTGCCAAACGAATATTTGATGTGTGCTCTCAAAATAGAAACCTTAACAATAATCACCCTTGCATACCATCAAATTGAAGGCGATCTTCCAAAGCCGTCGCTTCAACTTCACTGTCGACCCAGGTGAAAGAGCATGGTGCCCCCATGTGTGGTTTTGGTAATTAATGATAATTCTTATGGACTAATGTGTATCTTTGAGACATACTTATAGATCTTGTCCATAAGAAAAGTTTGGAGTTCATGTGTTGGACTCCAGAAGATTATATGATGATCAAGGTTCTATTCAAGGGTTTATATGAAGAATGGTCATGCGTAGAGTTGAGCATATTGCAAGTATGTCTTGAAGAATAGGATGGCATGGACATTCATGTTCACCTTTAAGACATCATCTTTGTGAAGAGAGAAGGAAAGATACAAGTTGATCAAGGCTAAGTGCAAAGAGTGGATTCAAGTTGATCAACACACAAAGCTAAATGATGTACCATATGGGATCATTGGTCCAATGGTATGGTAAGCATTTGTTCCTCGGGACTATTATTCCTGTGCCCCAGATTCCTTAGTTGTACTCAGTTTTCCCAACGCTTGAAACTTTTGCTCACTTTTTCCCACTCTCTTGTGTGGAACCCTCACAAAAGTAAAAACGGACGTTTCTGTCAAGTCAATGGTTTGACCGTTAACTCATGACGAGTGGGTCCCAGATGTCATATATTTAATAATTTCAGATAGTATTTTTGAAATGTTTAAATTTCTGACAAGGGAGCCACATGTCAGGAATTTAATATTTTCAGAAAAGAATTTCAGAAAAAAAATAAAAGAGGACGAGGTCATAATGACGTCATCAATGGAGGATCTTCTCCTTGGTCATGGTCTCGACGATTCGGGCCGGCCCAGCACGAACCAGTGGCACTAAGAACTCCGCCTAGTCCTCCTCTTCCTCCATGCTGAATCATGCGAGCCGGGATGGGCCGAGATGTCGGGATCGACACCATCTTCCTCGCTTCTGGCCGCCGGCCGGCATGCTCGATTCTGACTGGCCCAGCTCGAACCAGTGCCATGTTGACCTCCGCCTTGTCCTCCTCTTCCTCCACCCTGAAGTACGTGAGTCGGGAAGGTCTTTAACACCGGGATTGATGACATCTTCCTCGCCTCCGGCCGAACGCCGCCGTGGTCGATTCTCCTCCGTCCGACCTCCCCCGACCTCGCCGTCTACTCGATCGAGATCCGTATGAGCCTCTAGTCCTCCCCGACCTCTTCTGCCTCTTCCTTCTCGCCTAATTCATCGTCGGTTCGATAGCTCGAGTGGCGGAGAAGATGACCGCGGCGAAGGTCAACGCGGACCCGAGCACTCGATAAATCCGGTGACCATTTGGTCTCTCGCGCCGCTCGTTAAGCTCCCTAGGACAGCCTCATTCAGCTCCCTACGAAATCCAGCTCCCTCGCGTGCTAGAGCGAGCACCACGAGCTCGCCGGAATTCAGTCTCGCCGGAGTTCACTGTTGCCGTCAGCCTCAAATTTCTCATTTTTATAGAAAACCCCCTAGAGTTTTTGGAATGGAGTGATTTTACAGGAAAACCCTAGAATTTCATAAATGGGGTGGGTTTTCACAGTTCTGTCCTGGATGGAGTTATAAGAGAGTTAACTGGGTTATTAGGTCAACGGGGTTATTAGGGTTATGCTAGGGTATGGCCTAAACCATAGCATCCCTTGTCGAAATGATCCAAAATTTTACACACGCGTGTACAAGGCAATTGCGCACAATGTTGACATTGGTACAAAGATTGGGTTTTTGGCACTAAAAAATCATTTTTCATTTTCTGAGTGCTGAAACTGGCATTTTTTGTGAAGCAACTACCAAAACGATTCGCCGAAAGCGGAACACCCAAAGGTATAAAAAATAATAAACCACTTTTAAAGTACAAATAACCCTGGGTTTGAATATGAAAATAGTCCTAGGTATTTCTCATATTTTACAGAAGTTCCTGCTGATTTCGCTGGAAGTGGGTCTGATTTGAACTACAAGTGTCGTAAATTTTGCTCGTGATTTTTTGGAAAAATCACTTTTAGATCTGCAATATGTACTTTCTTTAGACATCTTTGACACTTTTTGTTGGAACAGAGGTACGGCTAGGTTAAGGTATGGGATTAGGGTTTAAGGTTAGGGTTTAGGGCTAGGGTTAGGCACAACTAATTCAAAAAAATCAAAAAAATGGGAATCCTTTGGGTGGCGTCCTCTTATGTGACCTATCACCTAGAAAAAATAATAAACATAGGTTATGAAAGTGTTTGGGAAAAATCCTTCTAAAAAATGAGCTAGGAGGTACAAAGATGTATGGCTTTCGACTCAAATGAGCTAGGGTATGGCCTAAACCATGACATAGTTTGTCGAAATGAGGCAAGATTTTACACATGCGTGTAGAATGCGACGGCGCACAATGTTGACATAGGTACAAAGATTGGGTTTTTGGCACTAAAATCCATTTTTCATTTTCTGAGTGCTGAAACTGGCATTTTTTGTGAAGCAACTACCAAAACGACTCACCGAAAGCGGAACACTCAAAGGTATAAAAAATAAAAAACCACTTTTAAAGTACAAATAACCCTGGGTTTGAATATGAAAACATTCCTAGGTATTTCTCATATTTTACAGAAGTTCATGCTGATTTCACTGGAAGTGGGTCCGATTTGAACTACAAGTGTCATAAAGTTTGCTCGTGATTTTTTGGAAAAATCACTTTAGATCCGCAATATGTACTTTCTTTAGACATCTTTGACGCTTTTTGTTGGAATAGAGGTACGGTTAGGTTTAGGTCTGGGGTTAGGGTTTAGGGCTAGGGTTAGGCACAACTAATTCAAAAAAAATCAAAAAAATGGGAAACATTTGCGTGGCGTCTGATGGCCCTTCACGTAGTTACCCCACAACGGCGCCAGAAAACACTTGCTAGCCCTTCGCGTGGTTACCTGCGTGAAAAGTAAATGAGTTAGGTTGAGACTCCAAGTGCAGAGTGTGTAGTAGTGGAAGACTTGTTTTCCCCACGAGGGGTGACTCGAGGGTTTAATATCGAACTCTCGGGGAATCAGTTGTGAAGATATATCTTCTTATCCTTCTTTTGGTTACCTACAAAACAAAGTTAAATGTTTTGGTCCTCAACCTCACCTGTGGTTGTCAAGCACAAGGTGTAAGAATGATATCAAGATAGTTATGCAATGCAAACAGGAAATAAATATGCAATGGTGGTGGATGCAATGGTAAATGATATTTTTGGTTTTTTTAATGATGTATGCAAGATGAAAAATATTTTTGTATTTTCGGATTTAATGATGGCTGAAAATAGAAAAGTGGTATATGGTGTTGGAAAGGTGTTTCTTATGATTAAAAATGGACCGGGGTTCATGGTTTCACAAATGCACTCTCTCTTTATAAAGTGGCAGACAATGGAACACACACAGAATTAACATATGAGATTGCAACACAAAGTTTGATAACAAGTTACTTAGATATATGGGCATCACGTCCTAACATAGAGACCTTTTGGTTATTAGTCTCTCTTATACTCCACCAAGATGCGAACCAAATCATAACACCTCAGTAATTAAGATGACTCAGAGTATAGCAATAAGTTTCATGACATGAAGTGAAAATAAGAACATGCTGGATCTAGTCAAAGGAAGAAGCTTGGTCACCCTCAACCCTTGCAGCATGGTATTTTTGTTTATCCCTAGTGAGGTAACAAAGTAAGGTAAACACCCAAGTGGATCGCGATATTAAGTTGTCAGCTTACCGCACTCACCACTCCCCGTTACTCCAACTAATGCACACGTTCCCCCGCACACGCTCTCATAAACATGCTTGATCATAACAAGTAGACAAGAACGAGGTACATAATATGCATCTATACTCATAACCGAAACAAACATTGCAATCTCAAACATATATTAACTCATATAAAGATCCACCACATAGGTATTACAAATATGACCGTAATCATGTTCAGCAGCTCATACGGTACTAATTAGTGAAGCTCAAGAGAGGAGAGATACATAAGTTACTTCCACAAACCCATAGTCCAGAGGTGGACTACTCCCTCTTCATCATGGAGACGGTGGAGAAGTCGATGGAGAGGATGGAGACCACACCGGCAGCGCCCCGCCGGAGTTTTCCCCCTCCAATCTGCAGCTCCTGATTTCCGTTTCGGTGTTTCTGTGTTTGTGCGGCGCTCCCTTCGCGAAACGCCAGGGGACCTTTTTTATAGGCGTTTTTAGGTCAAGACGGAGTCGGTGGATGAAAGATCGACGACAGTGGAGCCACGAGGCCCAAATGAGTGGGCCCCACGCGGCCACAGTACCTGGCCGCGTGGGCCACCCTCTTTTGGCCTTCTGGCCTCCGTTTGCTTGCTTTGTTCGCTCCGAGATATTCCTCCTTCCAAAATACTGATGCCTATTTTTTTCCATAATTTTTGGACGACGTTTGGGTCCCTGAAACATAAAAGGAAAGAAATAGGGGTTTCTGGCTGCGCAGGGTTAATTCCATAAAAATAGGAAACAATTGATTTATTTCCCAAAAATCATTAAATAACAGTAATATAACCCTTATATGATACAAATATGATTGGAATATGTGTGATATAGTGCAAAGTTCATGTATGCATTTTACATGCATCAGCGTCCTATTATGTGACCTACCACCTATAAAAAAAATATAAACATGGTTTTTCAAAGTTTTTGTGAAAAACCCTTCTAAAAAATGAGCTTCGAGATACAAAGATGTATGCGTTTCAACTAGAATGAGCTAGGTCATGGCCTTAACCATGGCATAGTTTGTCGAAATGTGGCCATATTTCACACACTCATGTATCTTGGATGTATACTAGTAGTGAAGAAGGGACTTTTTATTTTCTTTTTACTAAAAACCTATTTTTTTATTTTTGGAGTGTCGAAAATGGTTTTTTTCAGGAAGCAACTATAATAACTAATTGAAAACATCAAAAAAGGGGGGGAAAACTTCTAGAAATACATCTTATAGAATCCCTCTACCTAGTTGACAAGGTTTCACCTTCTGAAAAAATCCTTTACCAGCTCCAACTTGGCAATGCCACTTGGACCAGAACTGTTTTTCACAAAAACTCAATAGAGCAATTTCAAAACTAGCAAAACCTTATAACTAGAAAGTTGTAGTATGTCCAATTTGGCGCACAACCATATAAATACTTATTCATAAATAGTTTGGAATCGACCGGAACGTGCTGATGCCGACATAGGCACGTCCAGAGCGCGCCCGCAAGGTGTTCGACAATAGTCCGACGGCGCCGCCTGGTGGTGGTCGTAGGAGCAGGCCTCTCTCGCGCATCAAAACTTGCACTTTAGCATTCCCTCCCTCCCCTGTGGGTGGCCTCTGTCGATCTGGGCGGCTGCTTCAAACCCCCAGAAGGGCCTCCGGAGCTCCAGCTCGTGGCATTGAGGGGAGGCACGCTCATCCCAAGTGACGAATTGAAAGGAAAAAGAAGCAAAAAAATGCTGACGGAGCAATCTGAGTGAACGCAGGAGTTTGTAGTCTGCCTCCAGCCATGGAGCAACCTGAGTGACGAAATGACCTGAGTGAAGAAATGAAAGAAAAAAGAAGCAAAAAATGGGGCTGCCTCACGCGCGTCGGATTCGAACTCGAGTCAACTGGGTGGAGCAGCGGCGGGCTAGCCAATGGGATACTACTATGTTGATGCTAGACTACGGGTCTGAAACAATTTGACTTACCACAAAGTCGACTGACGATATTGGAACTGCACGTCGATGCGGGCGTGCACGCGGGGATCACAGACAGGCACGGCTCGGCCGTGGACGGCGGCAGCGATTGGGAGCGAGTGAAGGCACGAGGTGTGGGGCAATTGGCTCCTCATGAGGAGGGCTACCAAAAGGGGCGGCGACGCTAGCTAAAGGTCAGCATGGCATCGACGGCAAGCGGCAGTTGGCGACAGACTACAGCGAGGCGACGAAGATATGGTGAGATGGAGAGGGAAAAGATGTCTCCGAGGTCGTTGTGCTCATGCTCGACGCGTTGGGGTGCTCGGAGAGGATGCACGTTGACTGGAACGGCGGTGATGGTACTCGACGTGCGGCGGCCGGAGACAAGTAAGACGAGCACGGAGCGGTTGATTTGCGGCGCCCCTCTTCGATTCCTTCGATGAGGAGTAATATGGAGACACGGAGGATCTAGCGGACATCTTAGATATGCTCGGTGAGGACGCAGGCGGACTGGAACGGCAGCGATTGTGCTCGACGTGCGGCGGCCGGAGACAAGGAAGACGAGCACGGAGCGGTCGATTTGCGGCGCCCCTCTTCGATTCCTTGCACGAGGCGGCATATGGTGACGCGAAGGAGCTAGCGGACTTCTTCGATCTGCTCGGGGAAGCTTCAGTCGACGGCGGCGAGCTCGGCGGCCATGGCTAGGTTGTCTTTTTCTTTTTCTTAGATTTGTTTGTTTAATTTCAGCAAGGTTGTTGACATGTCAACATTTTTTATTGGTCCCACTCGTCATCAACTGATCCATTTAACGGTCAACATGTTGACTCAACAGAAATGCTCCATTTGGGCATTTGTGAGAGTTTCAAACAAGAGCGTGGGGAAAAGTGAGCACAAGTTAAGAGCGTGGGGACAACTGAGTACAACTAAGGAATCAGGGGCACAGAAATAATAATCTCTTAGCTTTGTGAACTAACCCATGATATATGTATATGTGTGTGGAGTATCTATGTGGGGTTAAGTATCTTTCCCATGGGCTTCCATCAAAAGGAAGATTCCATATAGCTCATAGCGGATGACGTCAAGCGGTGGCCGTCATCAATATAAAGGTCAAGTGAAGTAGTGCCTAAAAGTGGCTCTCCCATATTGTGTATGGGGAAGCAATTTGCAAGTCTTCACCAAGCGGAGCGCAATCAAGAAAGATGATCCAACTTGAGGTGATCAAGATCGTCATCATCTAACTCAAGTGGATTGCGCAAGGCAAAGGTATGACCTTGATAGGGTTTATATCCTTTCCGGTCTCATGGTGTTAGTGAGAGACCGGTTTATAGGTTAGATGCCACACTTTCAAGTGGGGCTCTCGAATGAGTAACTTGATCGTATCGTTCAGAGAGAGCTCAAACCTTTGCATACTCCGCATCATCTTTCTTGGTTCTTATTTGGCTTTTATCTCTGTGAGGTTTCGGTGCTTGTCGTTGAAAGGACATTGTCTCCTTATCTAGTTTTGTGTGTTTGTTAACAACATAAGTGATGATCTTACCGTGTGCCAAAGTACTATAGGTACAATAGATGATATGCACATGGTCTTGAGTGACCCCTCAAAACGATGAAGAAGGTTGAAGACGGTGGCCCGTAGGTTTAATTCTATTGAGTCGTAGGCAAGCCGTACTATCAAGAGGGGTTGCTCTTTGGAAAGTTTTGGGGAAATCATATTTTGCATATACATACCAGATATACTCTCCTCGGTCTTTCTACAACCTTGGTGGAAAAATATGGTGATAGTTCCATCGAAAAACAAGCCAAAGTGTACCTATTCCGGATGGGCTGTTTTTCGTCCGGAATTCCGGATGATTCGGAATTTTCCGGACCATTCCGACCTGATTCCGAGACAGCTCGATTCGGTACTGGATCGGTCCGGAATCAAGTTGTTAGACGTTCGGAATATTCTGGATGGTTCGGAATTCCGGATGAAAAACGGATTCATTTCGGATTGCACGTTTTATGTCAAAAAACGGCTAGTTTTTCGGTGGACCTATTTAAGGGGGTCCTTCTTCTCCAAGAGGACTACCACGACCAGAAATATCTCACCCACCATTGTTGAAAGCTTGAAACTCGTAGATCTCTCTCCCTACCCACTCAAACACCTTGTCCTTCTAGGACTTGGGAGAGTTGACCTAGATCTACACTTCCACCAAAGAGATTTGATTTCCCCATCCATTCCTTTGAGGAACTTGTTACTCTTGGGTTCTTTGGAACCCTAGACCGTCGTTGGTCGTTCTTGTGGCTTTGGGAGCCGCGGGGACTAGCCGGGAGCCTCCAATTGAGTTGTGGAGTCGTGCCCCGGCCTTGTGATTCTTGTGGCTTTGGGAGCCGCGGGAATTTGGTGAGAGCCTCCAATTCGGTTGTGGAGTGTGCCTCATCCTTGTAAAGGTTTGTTGCCGACCTCGAGGGCATCATATAGTGGCTCGTGGAACTCCTCATCGGAGGATAACACGAGGGAGATACGGTGTGCCATATCAAGGCTATTCGGAGTTCACTTTGTGACTCCGCACCGCTCCAACGGAGACGTAGCTTCCATTGGGAAGTGAACTTCGGTAGAACATCTCCGCGTCACCGTGTGGTTATCTCTTTACCTTCCTTTACTTGTATTGCTAGCTTATCTTGTGTAGAATATCTTGCTAGCTTGTTTATTGCTCATCATATAGGATTGTTCACCTAGTTGCATATCTAGAGAACTTATATTTGAGCAATTCCCAAATTTGTATTAAAAGAAAAAGAAAATTTGTAGTTGCCTATTCACCCCCCTCTAGTCAACCTACTCGATCCTTTCAATTGGTATCAGAGCAAGGTCTCTTTATTAAGGGCTTAACAGCCTAAAGAAGAGGATGGCTAGCGAGGAGGAGTTAAAACTTGCTAAGGAACTACAAGAGAAAAATGATCAAGAACAACTTGAAAAAGAACTAAGTGATGCGGGGGTAACCCTACCCGACGATGATGCCCCGGTCACCATGAATGCCATGATTAAACTCTTTGGGTTCATGAAAGGCAAAATGGTGGACGAGGTGTATACTCGGGTCACTAATAATTAAAATGCCTCCCCATCAACCGGTGCCCCTATCGTTGAGGTGTTGGTTGATAAGGATAACAAAGAGCAACCTAAAACTAGTGAGAAGCCCCCTCTTAACTTTGCTCCACCTACTTCATATCTCACTCAAGTTCCACCCACCCAACCTCATGTAACCAACCTAAGTAGGCCACCTCCTAAGCTTGATAATACTCGTTATTTCACTTGGAAGAAATCTATGGAGTCTTATTTTCGCAGCTCGTTGGTGCATCTTTGGAGGGTGGTTCTAAATGGTTATACTCTAGTTGATCCCTCCAACTTGACAAGGCAAGAAGAAATTGATGAACAACTTGATGCCAATGCCAAGTACATCCTTGAGAGTGCCATGACCGCCCATGATGAAGATCAAGTGCGGAATCTCAAAACCACCAAGGAGGCTTGGGATTTTCTCGCATCAGTATATGAAGGAAATGAGGGCCTTCAACGCTCCAACGACGCCATCCTTCAACATCAAGTGGACAACTTCATCATGCTAGAAGAAGAGACACCATCGGATCTCTTCTGAAGTCTCACCAAGCTTGTTGTGGCATGTAGGGAGAATGGAAAGAAAGATATGGATGATGAATGGGTCAAAGCCAAGTTCCTCAAGACTATTGTTCCATATAATGAAAATATAGTGATGAATCTCCATACGAGAGCGGACTACAAAACAATGTCTCCCAATGACATATTGGCACAATTCGTCACTTATGATACCTTGAAGGCCACTTCCAGGTCTTCCATCGACCAAATTCGTGGCACAAAGAACCTTGCCTTAAAGGCTCATGTGGATGAACACTCAAGATATGAAGAAAGCACAAGTGATCATCATCATGAAGAAGATTTTGTGGGTGAACTCAATGAGGTGCTTGCTCTTGCCGCCACCAAGTATTGGAAGAAAAAGAATATCAAGAGCAACGTCTCCCCTAGAAGCAACTTCTCCCCACAAATGAAAAGAATGTGCTTTAATTGTGGAAAGGACAATCACCTTGTTAAGGTATTGGGATATGGCAAGGTGGTGATCACGCCGGAGTTATCAATTGAGAAGGTCCTCCTTGTTGAATCCCTTTCATATAATCTACTTTCCGTTGGTTAATTATGCGATGCCGGTTACACTGTTATTTTTAATAAATACCACGTGACCATCCTTTTCACAAAATCTCTTAAAGTAGCCTTTGTTGGATTTAGTGAGAACGGTTTGTATGTGGTCGATTTCTCGAAAGAGACCACTCAAATTGCCACGTGTCTAATGGCTAAATCCGACAAGGGTTGGCTTTGGCATCGCCGGCTAGGCCATGTTGGTATGAGAAATTTACAAACTCTTGTAAAGGGTGGACACGTGGTAGGACTAACCGATGTTAATTTTTCCAAAGATCGTCCTTGTAGTGCTTGCATAGCCGGAAAGATGCATGAAAAGAATCACCCCAAGAAGACCATTATCTCCACTAAGAGGCCTTTGGAGCTCCTTCATATGGATCTCTTTGGGCCTCCCACATATGATAGTCTTGGTGGCAAGAAATATTGTTTGGTGATTGTGGATGATTATTCAAGATATTGTTGGACTTTCTACATTAAGAAAAAGAGTGAAACTCAAAAGATATTCATTGACTTTGCAACCCTAGTTCAATGCCAATATGACTCCAAGATTTTGGCAATTAGAAGTGACAATGGTACGGAGTTCAAGAATTACACTATGGAAGATTTCCTAAGTGGGGAGGGCATCCAACACCAATATTCCGCTGCATATACTCCCCAACAAAATGGTGTCGCCGAAAGGAAGAACCGCACTCTTATTGATATGGCAAGAACTATGATGGCCGAATTTCATTCCCATACAACTTTTGGGCCGAAGCCATCAACACCACTTGTTTTTTAGAGGGTACGCCAAAAGCGTACACAATGTTTATAGGAGATTACAACAAGTTTACATGTCAGGGCTTGCTCTGGACCAAAGCAGCGACAGACAACACCACACAACATGCCAACACTAGATCTAATCTCGCGTCATGAATTCACCTCCACCTCGCCTCCTCGCCGTGTTCCAGAGCTTGAACTCGTCCACAATGCGATCAACCAACACAGTCACCGTGAACTGTTGGCTGACATTGTTGAAGAGTCTTGCGTTCCGCTGCTTCCAGATGCTCCAGGCTATGAGCACGACATAGGTATCGAAGTCCCTCTTGTTGGCCTTGTCGAAAGATTGTCTAACACCTAGCCACCAGTCCGCAAAGGTGTTTGTCACTGTCGGAGCCTCAATCCGCACTCTCGCAGCATGCAAACAAAGGAACCAAACTTCCCTGGCGAAGACACAGTTCACCAGTACATGCTCGATCGTGTCTACCTCCTGCAAGCAGGTGAAGCAATCACTTAACTGCTCCTGGAGTCCATGGCGCATGCGACGATCCGATGTCCAGACCCGATGCTGCATCGCCAGCCAGCAGAAGACTTTGCACTTGAGCGGAGCATGCGACTTCCAAATGCAGGCGGCTGTTGGGAACCTGGTATTGTCATGGCACAACCTGAGGTATGTGGAGCTGGCCGTGTACTGCTTGCTGCTGGACCAAGGCCAGATGAACCTGTCCTACACCTCTGCATTAAGAGTGACGATGTGGATCCGAGCCCACAATCTTGCACATTGACGCGCCCCTTCCTCACAAAGCACACTCCCGAGATCAAGCAGCCAGGCGTCATCAATCAAAGCGCTCTCGACCGATCTGCTGTTCCTTCTCCTAGTGCTCGCTGCCCCGAACACCAGAGGCGTAATTTGCTCCGCCGATTCTCCTGCGATCCAACGATCCCGCCAAAAAAGAATCTGGTCACCCCTACCAATTTGTATCTGCGAAAAGTTCCTGAAAACCTCTTCTGCAATGTCATCCTTGAGCATCGGTAACCCTTGCCAAGGCCTAGAAGGATCCGTTCTGCGCAGCCACTCCCAGCGAGTTCTAAGGGCAAGTCCTTGCAGTTTCAGACACTTAACACCTAGCCCTCCGAACTGGAGCGGTTTACATATTTGATCCCAGGCAACCAAACACTACCCGCCTGTCACACGGTCCTTTCCTTTCTAGAAGAAAGCTCGCAACCATTTGTCAATTTCCAACAACAACCAAGCAGGCGCCTCGGCGATCAGCAAGTGGTGGATGGGTCTGGCTGTGATGACCGACTTGATGATAGTTAGCCTGCCTTCCTTCGTGATCCAACCTCGCTGCCAGGTGGGGATCAATTTGAGCGCTGCATCCAGGACTGGCTGCCATTCAGATTTGGTTAACGGACGCAGTGCCAGTTGAAGCCCTAGATACTTGATTGGGAAGACAGCGATCCGGCATCCCAAGATGTTTCTGACTCTCCCTTCTTCCCTAGCATTGCTGCGAATCAACGTGGCCGACGATTTGGCGTAATTTACCCTGAGTCCCGATGCCTCTGCAAAAAGATTCAGAATCACACGGATTGCGTGGAGGTCAGCCGCCAGAGGTTTCACGAATAGGACCACATCATCGGCAAAGACTGAAATCCTCTGCATTGGGGATATCGCCGCGATCGGAGAGAGCAAACCATCTCTGACAGCAGCCGCCACAAGAGACGTCAACACCTCCATCACCATGATGAAAAACAGAGGCGAGCTGGGGTCACCTTGGCGCAATCCACGGCCGTGGTGAATTCGCCTGCCCAGGATGCCATTAACTAGCACCTTAGAACTCGCCGTGGACAGCAGAAGCGACAGCCATCTAATCCATATCTCACTGAACCCCAATTTGCGCAATACCTCCATTAAGAAAGGCCAAGAGACCGTGTCGAAAGCCCGAGATATGTCAAGCTTGAGAAGCACCCCTGACTGCCTCCTGACATTAATCTTCCTCGCCACTTGCCTGACTAGAAAAAAGTTGTCGTGCAAACTCCTGCCCTTTATGAACGCTGACTGATTGGGACTGATCAAAGCCGCCATTTTCGGACGCAGCCTGTTCGCCAAAATCTTGGAGAACAGCTTGGCGAAACTATGGACCAAGCTGATCGGACGGTAGTCCCCTACTTCCAGGGCATCCTGCTTCTTCGGCACAAGGGTAATCAGGGCTCGATTCAACTTGTCAAAGCCTCTGCCGTCACCAACATAGAGTTTCAAGATTGCCGCCATTATATCAGGTTTGATGATCGACCATGCCAGTTGATAAAACGCGCCACCAAAGCCATCCGGGCATGGGGCTCGATCTGCTGGCAAGTCTTTTATAGTAGCCCACACCTCCTCTTCCGTAATGATCCTATCCAAATCCCGCAGATCATGATTCGGGATGTCCACACTTTCCAGGTTCAGGGTGTGGTTGCGGTTTTGTATATTCTCAAGAATCTCACTGTAAGACTGAAAAAAACAGTCTTCCTTCCCCTTTTGCTCTGTGATAAGTTCATCCCCCCACTTTACAACAGGGATGAAATTCTTAATTCTCCTGCCATTGGCCACCATATGAAACAACTTCGTGTTGGCATCCCCATCACGGAGCCATCGCATGCGAGATCTCTGTCTGGCGATCGTTCTCTCTAAGGATGCAAGGGCCAGAACATGTTGTTTCAACACTTTTCTAAGCCACGCCTCCGCCGGAGTCAGGGCTCTCCGATCCTGGGCCTCATCAAACCACAGAATAATGGCATGGGCAACCGCTAGCTGCAGCTTAACGTTACCAACCTTCCTTTGCGCCCAAGACTGGAGATGAGCTGCCGAATTTCTGAAAAGTTCATTGAGGCGCTTGAAAGGATCCACGATCGCCTGGTCACACACCCAGCCTTCCCTCACAGACTCCACAAACCCATCCAACTTGGTCCAGAACATCTCGAACCTGAACCTTTTCGCAGGCCTGTGCGCTGCATTCAACGACAAGTGCAACAGCGCATGATCCGACACCGAGGAAGAGAGAGCTTGGAGCATGGCATCCGGGTTCTCAATGTCCCATTCCACTGATGCAAGCGCCCTGTCGATTCTGGTCATGGTTGGTGATGCTCTCATTGCTCCAGGTAAAGAGCCTTCCATGCAAGTACAGGTCCTTGAGGTCATTGTTGTTGACGAAATTGCGAAAGCAGGTCATCGCTCTTCTATTCAGGTTACCATTGTTGTTCTCCGAGGCATGGAGGATCATGTTAAAGTCCCCTATGATGAGCCAGGGCCCTGCACAAAGCGTCCGACGCCCAACCAATTCCTGCAGGACAACTCCTTGTCCTCCATACGTTGTGGCCCATAAACCGCCGTCAGCCACCATCTCTTCTGGTCTTTAGTGCACACCTCTCCCGTAATGGCGTGGGTGTCCATGCTGACATTGGTGATGTCAAGCACAGTGGCGTCCCACCCAAGCAGGATCCCACCACGCATCTGGATCGCCGGCAAATAAACATACGTGTTAAATCTAGGACCCAGGCACTGAGCCACAACAAAGTCATCAATAACCGCCATTTTAGTTTCAAGCAGACAAACAATATTGATGCTCAACGAATTCAAAAACTCCCTAGCCAAATCTCTCTTCACAGGATCATTGATCCCGTGAATGTTAAAGCTCGCCATCTCTGGATTTAAATCCATTGGATAACGAGGTAAAACATCCTAGGGGCGACGAACTAAGCCACAACCTGCAGCAGGCCGGGTGCCTCCTCGAAGTTCACTGGGATCGTCTTGCCGAAGATTGCTGCCAGGGCGCGCAGGTGTTGCTCCTTTAGAGGTGAATCAAACACCGCACGGACCTGCTCCAGGCAAGCATCTTCCACTGTGAAGTCCGCCGTCGCAATCCCCAGAGCTTTCAGCAAAACAGTATCCTGCGGAGACGTTTTGTTCGGGACCTTACCCAGTGCCGCATTGGGTGTAGCTGCGGAGGCCGCTACGACACAGCTTCGCTGGGACCTCCTGGGGGTAACAAGGTCGATATCCTCACGCGAGCGCGCTGCACTCTCGAGCTCCTTTAACAGAGGCGGCGCGAGCCTCTTGAGGATCTGAGCACAGAATGTTCTGATGCGAGCGAGTGCCGCCGAGTCCTGCTGGTGCTGGGAATCTTCCTCTGGACCTTCCTCCCTCTGAATCTGCATGTCATCATTTGGGCCCGCATAAGATCCTTCGAAGGCCAACGACAGGTCATCTTCCGCCAACGGGCTCGTCAGTTCCGTCGGCCCAAATGGCCCAAGAGGCCCAGCAGCAATCGGTGTCCTTCCCTTTCGCTCAGACCCACAGACAGGGAAACGGAGAAGTATTCGTTCCCGCCCACGTCGATCTCAGCATTTGAATTTGCCAATTCCTTAGGAGCAGATCGACAGGACTGACCACTCCCTTGTCACCATTCCCGCCAGAGACAGTCTCCTTTTGTTCCCCGCCAATCGGCACCTCCTGACGCCCCCTTCCTTGTCTGCTGCTTTTGTGGTAGCAGTCTGATCCTCCTCCTGATTGGTTCCTTTAACCGAGGGACAGTTGTCCTCATCCTGTGTGTCTGCACACCCAACGGCAGTCACCGGGACAGGATCCCGAAGCGGGGCCACAGCCGGAGCAACCTCGGTGACAATAGGCTCAGGATCCAGAAGGACAGTATCCAAATTGGGATCAGCAGCCTTTGTCGTTGTCTGCCCACAGGGACGGAATTCCTGTTGACCAGATCTTGCTCCCACACCCCTAGCAACCGGACCCACCCTGTCAGCGACATGGGTGTACTGCGGCCCGACAACTGGCGGCATCTGCCAACCTTCCTGCACGATCGCCGGCGTGGAGGCGCTTTGCCGGCGAGGCCAGCTTGCGCCACCGGCTCCGGTGAAATCGGCGCCACGCCTGTCAGGCACTCCTGAAGACCACGGAGTGTTGCGCGTGGTCCAGTAGCCGCCCTCACCTCCAAAGCTTCCCGGGTCCGGCAGACCACTCCGGTCACTCTTCGGCGAGCTTGAGCCAAATCCAGGGTCCTCCAGCCTGATAAACTTCTCCACCCGAGCAAGGTGAATGAGCACGCGGTATCTCAGAAGACCCTTCTCAACATCGCGACCAATTGGCCTCGGGCTGGCATTCTCCAGATCAAAGTTCGTCGCTCTGGAATCCACAGGTCTCTCTCCGGCGGGATGGTGTCAATGTCGCTTGACCACCCTATCGTCCAAAACGTGCCCAGATCCACTCTGTTGGCAGTCTCCGGCGCGATCTTGTCCATGCTGCAAGAGGTGTCCAGCAGATGCTCAACCGTAGATCGGTCCCAAGCGTGGGGGGGATGCCCTCGATAGCCAGCAAAACACGAGTGCTTGCGACACGGTGCTCAGCATTAGCCAACCTTGTCCAAGGCCTGGAGTAGAGCTTGAAGTAGTCATGTTCCACAAACGGCCGCGCCAGGATCACATCCCGGTGCACCGGCACCAAAAGACCACCAGGAAGTCCTCTGGCTTGAACAGGTGGACGGTGAATGCGCCGCGCGGAACACCAGTTCTTAGGACGAATGCGTCTTCCACTTGCTGGCAGGATACCTCAGGCCGTGCACCACCGATGTACACCACCAGCGCGTTCTGCAGCCTGCTCTCCAAAACATCCATGGCTGTCGATCTTGGAATAATGTAGGGCGTTGATCTCAGCGGAGCACGAGAACTCGATTCATCTTGTAGCTCCGGCCAGGCCGCGGCAGGGTCTGCGACAGGAGGGGGCGACGGCGGCAGCGTGGGGGGCTGTCCCGCAGCAGGCGCATGACGGCCGAGCGCGCCAGGCTGCGCAGCAGCAGGCGCCCCGGCACCACGTGCACCAGGCTGAGCTGCAACAGGCGCAACATGACCACGAACGCCAGGCTGCGGAGCAGCAGGCGCGCCATGGCCATGCACACCAGGCTGAGCCGACGGGCCTCCCCGTCTCCTCTGCAAATCGCGGCTTGCCACCGCCGCAAGGGCTTTGCGACGCAGCTCATCTTCCGAATCCGGGTTCCGCGACCTCTTGCAGGCGCGCGAGCCGTGACCTTCATCCCCACAACGAATGCAGACCACCTTGTTACGACAGAACCTCCGAAAATGACCCTCTTTTAGACAGTTGAAGCACGCACCATTCATGACCGGCGACCTTGGACGCGGCGGCGAGGCCCGCTCGCCTCCATCTGCTTCTTAGCCTGCTGACGCCTCCTCCACAGAGCCTTGCGCGACGGCTTCGGCTGGACCTAGACGAGGCGATCTTGGACGCGCCCACCAGGCTGCGCCGGCGCGCCGGCCGACACAGCAGGCGGGCACGCACCGTCACCATCGCTCCGCCCTGGGAGGCCGAGGAGCCCGCGCCCGGAGACGACAGCATTCCCGACACGACCGGCCTCTCCGAGGAGACGGACTCCGGGCTTGACGGCGAGCTCGAGGTGCGACTCCTAGATCCAGCCGGGGAGGGCAAGACCGCCGCCAAAGCAGGGATAGCGCGCAGCGGAGCAGGGGTGGGCATCGCCGCCGGGGTAGAGGATGGCGGGGGGTGGGCGCCGGGGCCGGGGCGGCCGTCGGCGAGGTGCTCACGGCGCTGTCGCAGGAGCTCATTTTTTCCCCTCTCTGTATCTTTCTTTTGATCCGATAAGGCGATAAATATCAGAAGCAAGCACATCCAACACCGCTTGTCACTACTCAAACCGGCTCTTCTTCCGTCCTCTCATGGAAAAGACACCATATGAACTCCTCACCGGTAAAAAGCCAAATGTATCTTACTTTCGAGTCTTTGGTTGCAAATGCCATGTTTACATTAAAGGTTGCAAAATTGCTAAATTTGAATCTAGATCTTTTGATGGTATACTTGTTGGATATGCCGCAAATTCTCATGCTTATAGGGTCTACAACATATCCACCGGGTGTGTTGAAGAATCTATGAACGTGGAGTTTGTCGAGGATAATGGCTCCCAAGCGGAGCATATTGATCATGATGATGTAGGTGATGATGCTCCATCTCAAGCCATAAGAACTATGGGGATTGGAGAACTTATTCCTATTGAAGGACCTATTGATGATATTCAAGAAGAAGGAACAAGTTCTACTCAAGTTGAGCCATCCACCTCAATAGTTGATCAAGAAACTATTCAAGAACAAGAACATGATATTCATTCACATGACAAGAAGATGGTTAAGACCCACCCAACTCTAGTGGTGAACGAGAACATAATGAACCCACAACCCAAGAACTCCACTTAGGGTTGACCATGAGCAAGATCAAGGCAATGATGAAGATATTTGTGTTGATGAAACAATTGGTCAAGCCATGGAACACCGGGTCATCCGGCATGCATCAAAATTGGATCATCTTTCCCACTTCAAAGAAAATATCCTTGGGAGTATTCGTAGGGGTGTGTCCACACGCAAACAATTATCTAACTTTTGTGGTCATGTCTCTTGTTTGTCTAGCTTAGAACCTCTCAAGGTATATGATGCTCTTGAAGATATGGATTGGATTGCGACTATGCATGAAGAGTTGAACAACTTCGAGCGCAACAAAGTATGGTCATTAGTTGAAAAACCCAAAGACACATGCCATAATGTCATTGGAACCAAGTGGATATTTAAGAACAAACAAGACTCACATGGTCAAGTCATCTGCAACAGAGCAAAATTGGTTGCACAAGGCTACACCCAAATCGAAGGAGTCGACTACAGTGAAACCTATGCCCCCGTTGCTAGACTTGAATCCATTCGCTTACTAATTGCTTATGCATCTACTCATAATATTGTCTTATATCAAATGGATGTTAAAAGTGCTTTCTTAAATGGTCCACTAAATGAGTTGGTGTATGTTAAACAACCTCCGGGTTTCGAAGACCCTAAATTTCCTAACCACGTCTACTTACTACATAAGGCTCTTTATGGGCTCAAGCAAGCTCCACGTGCTTGGTATGATCATCTCAAGGAGTTCTTAGTAGACCGTGGCTTTGAAATTGGGGTAATAGATCCCACTCTTTTTACAAAAAGGGTAAATGGAGACTTTTTCGTATGCTAAATATATGTTGATGATATTATCTTTGGTTCCACTAACCATGAATTTAGTGATCAATTTGGCAAGCTAATGACCAAGGAATTTGAGATGTCCATGATGGGAAAGTTGAATTATTTTCTTGGCTTTGAAATCCACCAATTTCGAGAAGGAACATTCTTATGTCAAGCCAAGTATATTAAGGACATGCTCAAAAAAATTGACATGAACAATGCCAAGCCATATAAGTTTCCCATGGACTCTAAGGCGGATCTTCACTTAGATCCGGATGGTAAGGAAGTTGATCAAAAGCTTTATCGTTCTATGATTGGATCTTTGCTTTACCTTTGTGCATCTAGACCGGATATTATGTTTAGTGTGGGTATGTGTGCAAGATTCCAATCAAGTCCTAGGGAAAGTCATGAAACCGCGGTTTAAAGGATTCTAAGATACTTGATGGATACTCCTAACTTTGGTCTTTGGTATCCCCATGGCACAAGCTTTGATCTTGTAGGTTATTCGGATGCGGATTGGGCGGGTTGCAAAATGGATAGAAAATCAACTTCGGGTACTTGCCAATTCCTTGGTAGGTCCCTTGTGAGTTGGTCTTCTAAGAAGCAAAATTGTGTGGCCTCGTCCTCCACCGAAGCCGAGTACATTGCCGCCGGAAGTTGTTGTGCACAACTATTATGGATGAGGCAAACTTTAAAGGATTATGGTGTCATTTGTGACAAAGTGCCTCTTTTATGTGATAATGAAAGTGCCATCAAAATTGCTCACAATCCGGTTCTTCATGGGAAGACCAAGCATATTGAGATCCGGTATCATTTTATTCGAGATCATGTTGAGAAGGGTGATATTGCAATCAAGTATGTCAACACCAAGCTTCAACTCGCCGATATGTTCACAAAGCCTCTTGGTGAAGCAAGATTCAAGGAGCTGAGAGGAGAACTAAATGTGGTGGACATAAGCAATTGGATTTAGTGGACTTCTTGCATACCTACCCATATTAGACGATATTCATTTGGTTTGGATGTAGGCATAGACATAGGGGAGTGTAGCTCAATTCATGAGTCAACACTTCCCTTATAATGCGCAAATAGACAAATCTTGCATCATAGTCACTTGTGTGACCAAATGTGCTTCAAAGATGAGTTTTGATTTTGAGCCCAAGATATATATTCACGGCGTCAAGTCATATATACTCAAACATGGTGGCTACGGCCACCGCCCTCCTCTTCTTGAGGAGTTGGATTTCCTCGTGAAATTTGGGTGTTGTTAGACCTTTATTATTGCTTCCTCAATTTTATCTTGTTATATTCGAATCATGCTTGTTGTAGCTCATCGTGTTCTCGTTCTTCATCCAACAAGCATGTGTAGAAACCATAACTCTTACCTTGTGTCTATGCTCTTATCAAATCTAGTCTGTCTTTTCATCTATTGACATATGCCAAATTCTTCAGAAAATCTCATTTTCAAAAATCTATTTTGTTCGGAATTGGTTCGGATTTCATCCGGAATTCCGAGTGGTCCGGAATTTTCCGGCTATCTACTTACCTCATTCCGACCGGGTCCAGTACCTCTTTTCGTTTTTCGGAATGAGTTCGGAATACTCTCGGAAATTTCCGAGTGTCTCGGAATTCCGGACTTATTCCGGATCTGTTCCGAACGGCGAAATTTTTTCCTTACATGTTCGTGCGGGTGGGCGGTTTGACTTTCTGTTTCCACATATCCCGCCCCGTTTCCTCTCTCCTTCGCCGCCTCCGCCGCCACCGCCGTGTCGGGCTGCTCTCCGGCCGTTCGGAGCTCAGGATCTCCTCCGAGCTTGGTCTCCTCCAAGCTTGGAAGAGCTTCACCGACCCATTCCCCTTTTCACCATGTCGTCAGGTACCTCTCGTGCTTTCCCTTGTCTTTTCTTCCTATCTAAATGGGATCCGAGTTTCTTAGGGACTTTCTGTTAATGTAGGCTTACGACGTTATTTCATTGCTTTCTCCTTTCAATCTAGTGCAAGTAGGATGTTCTTTGAACAAATTTAAGAAACGAATCGTGTGCATCCAGAATGAATCCGAAATGGCTCGGAATGTTCCGGCCCGTTCGGAATATTCCGGCTCATTCCAAACTGATTCCGAATGCACAGTTTTTTTTAATTGCACTTCCTATTTTCACTAAAATTTCAAAATTTAAACTTTTGGCATATGTTCTTATCTCCTGCTGCGTACATATGCTCTATTCTCACAGGTGATAGTGCTGACCGCAATGCCCGCCGTGAGACCTTGAGGAAGAAATCGCGCACCAAGGTTGTTCGTGAAACCTCTCCGTCATCTCGTGGTCATTCTAACCGCCGTCCGGCTCGTGGCAGGGGAAGAAAACAGCCAGCAATTGACGCTGTTGAGATGGAGGGAGAACAAGTTCCTATTGAAAACTTTGAGAAAATGAAACTCAAGAATTGGAGGGAGGTGCGCAAGCTCAATCCTTACCGTTTTCTGGAACCAACATGTGACGGTGATGAGAGGTTCTGGACTTGCACTCAGTTTAAGATGTGGAATGAGTTCTACATGACTCTAAAGGACAAAGTGGTGAAGTCCAAGCAACTTGATGAAGAATATCTCTATGAACACAAAGAAGGTCCCCTTGCTCACATCTATGACACACTCAAGAAGATGGATATCTTGAAGGTCGCATTGTGTCGTGGGTTTGTCACGTCAGGTGTCATAGATGACTTCGTAGGTGTGGGATTACGCGAGTCAAGCATCTCCGAGCTTGGGATCGCAGGAACAAAGATCAACACAGATTTACCCAGGTTCGGCCCCCTCAATGTGAGGTAAAAGACCTACTTCCTGCCTACCCTAGATTGGTATTGATATGATAATCGAGGTGTTACAATGGAGGCGATCCGATCTGGTACTCGCCGTATGAGCTAGGGTTTGGGGCTTGATAGCTTGACCCGCTCTAAGTCCTGCGAGTCCTCTTTATATACACAGAGGCTCGCTAGGTTACAAAAGGAAACTTCCCCATAAGGAATACATCCACAGAGGCCTACTCGGAGACTACTTGGTCTTCACGTCCTCCGGGATTGTCTTCTAGATCTTTCTCCTTATGGCGGTTCAATATTGGGCTTGTTCCCAAGTGGGCCTTCATCCGTGCGAGTAAGTTAAGTCGCACTGGGCCGCGGGTTAATCCAGAAAGTATTCCCCCGACATTAGCCCCCAAGCATGGCCTGAACTTCATAGTACTTCTTGATCTTGAATGCTTAGGCCGTGCTTTTCCTTGTTTCCAATCTGCGGCTTATAACTTTCTTGGCGGCTCAAGAACGCGACTTATCCTGTCTTGACGGTTGATTTTCAGATCTAAACGTCTTCTGCGTCTGGGTTATTTATCTTGACTCATCGTTTTCCCCAGCGTCTCTGCATCAAGTCCTGCATCCGCTAATCCTTTCCGCCGCCTCCAATCTCGCTTCCGTACTCACAATCCTTCGGTGGATATCTCCATCGATCTGAGAAAAATGTCTCGCCGCAATGCAACTGGGAAGGCTCGTGGGTCGACGAAGATTTCCTGGAATCCCTATCTGCACGGGGCCTTCTTCCGCCAAAAGATCAATGCGAATGGCGAGCGGCCGGTGAGGAGGTAATCCCCAATCCTCAACCAGGAGAGATAGTGATTTTTGCGGAGCATGTTGAGCGCGGGTTCAAGCCCCCGGGCTCTCTCTTCTTCCGTTCCTTGATGCAGCAGTTAGGTCTCGCTTCCATGATATTGGCCCTAATTCGATGTTGCAAGTTAGCAACTTCCACGTCCTCTGCGAAGATTATCTGGGCGTCCCGCCTTCAATAGATTTCTGGCTTGCTCTTTTCAATTGCAATAGTCAAAGGGAAACCACAGATGGTCCTTTTCTCCAATGCGGCGCCATTTCCTTCCAACGCCGTAGGGGTAGTATCTTCCCAAAACTAACTCTCGCCAAGAAAATCAAGGAGTGGCAAAGGACATTCTTCTATTGTAAAAACACTTCTCCTGAGGGTGAAATTCCTTTTCCTCTTTGGTCTCCTCTTCCCTTCAAGGCTACCGATGCTCTGTCTTCTAAACCTGATCCTTCTTCGTTGCCCTTTATCGAATCCCTCTTGGATAAGGTGAGGGCACTGACACTCCATGGTCTCACGGATTGGACCTATATCTTGTTGGACTAAGTGGCGGATTCAACCTGTGAGTCGCCGCTTGCGACTTATGATGGATTTCACCTGTCATGCAAATGACGTTGATCGTACTTGCCCTGAAGATTGGGACAAAGGGGAGTGGATAAATTTCATTCGCCGAGTGACGGACGAGGATATTGACTCGTATGACAACGTCGGACTTGCTCCCTTCTGGGCTGAGCACAAGCCTTTTGTGGTAATGTTTACTTGTCACTTGTTTCCTCGAAAATTCCTTTCCCAAAAATTGATTATTTCTGACCTGAGCTCCTTTTCAGATCGATCCCTATTTCTGGGTTCTTCCTTCAGAGGACGTCGACTTGAACCAAGGAACCGTGGCTGAGTCGTCAAGGCAAGCCGCAGCCTTTGACGAAGATACAGTTATGCACGAGGGTAGTGCTTCTGAAGAGGAACAACAAATGGCCGACGCTCTTTTGTCTTCGACTCCAAATACTCCTTTCCTGGAACTTCCTGAGGTGCCTCGCAGGTCCTCGAAACGTATTTTATGCCAGAGCTCAGAAGATCCCACGCAGCCGAAAAACGCCGCAAAGCCTTGGCGCTACTGGTAGAAACAAAGCTGCCAAATCTTTAAAACTTACTGATCCCAACAAAGCTGCTTTCACTTCCGAAGCTGTAGCAAAGGATTGCTTTCAATAAGCTCGGGTAATTGTTTGCGACTCTCTCCTTTTCCTTTCGTGATTGCATATTTGCTGACAACCACTTCTTTTCATATTCTGTAGGTTCAGATTTGCAAGGTTTATCTTCTCCTTCCTCTGGTTGCCTGATGAAAGTATCCGTGCCGCCTCTGGGTATGGTTCACCTTCCTTTCAATGTTGCGACTCTGCTAGGTCAGCTTATTAACCCATTAATGTTTTGCAGGCCATGTCTGAGGGTACCAGTCTAATTCCATCCCGCTTCTTCTCAGCAAGCTATGAGCGAGGATGATGCTGTTGATGAAACGTGGGAAACAGTAATGTTGCGACTCATCCAAGGCCTTCCCTGGAGGAAGGTATTGCAGATGCGGCTCCTGCTGCGACTCCAGTCGCAGCTCCATCCACAACTCCCCTGCTGGTAGGATATTTACTGAAAATAGAATTCCAGCTCCAGGAAGTAGTTCTAAGTCAATCGCAGATGCCATAATTTCTGCTGGAGACAAGCATGCTGCTCTGCTGCGCGGCTTAGTTGAGCAATTTTCTTCAAGTCGCCAGGTACATATACCGTAGCCCCCAAGGATCAAAACCTTGTGTCATCGCACGGGGTGTTGATTCTTTTCCTGCTTCAAATCTCGAGCCCCCAAATTCCTGGATAATTTACCTATTCATTTTGCTCTGTTTGTTTTCAGCGTGAACTGTCCTTGCTTGATGCTTCTGGCTCAATAAAGGGTAAAGGCATTTCCATAGACCATCCTGAAATGATGCAGTCTCGCCTGGAGCAGCATAATGAGGTCATTAGGGACCAAGATCAGGAAATAAAATCTCTCAAAGGTCAACTCGACTCCTGCGAAGAGCAATTTAAAGAACTTGAAGCTGATATGCAGCAGCGACTCATGGAGAAAGACGAGGTCATTAGATCTTTGCGAGAAGGGCTGGCTCTTAAATCTGAATTGATTGATCGCCTGAAGGGAGACCACGCAAAGGAACTCGCCGCGCGAGATGAAAAATATAACTCGCTGCTCAAAGCCTTTGAGGGTTTTGGCTCCATGGTCAAATCAGCCGTCCTGCAGCTTGCTGGTTGGTCTTGTATTCCTTTAATCATACATATTTTGGGTAACCACTCGTTAGTCTCTGACTTGTTTCTTGCCTTTTCTTTCTTTGACATAGGACCTGAGGCCCCAGTGTCCCGCTCCAATTTGAAGGATCAACTGGTATATCTGTCTGACCTCAGCCAGCGCTTCTTAAAGGTTACCAAGGAAGTTATGACGGTAATCACTCCTGCGACTGATGGCCCAACATCTTGCGAGTATTGGATTAATAAACTGCTCAAGGCTCCACATTATGTCTCTGATTGGAAACGATCCTCTGCTCGCGCCGGAGCCGCGCATGTCTTGACATTGCTTCGAGCATATTATCCAGAGATAGATGTTGGCAAGGTTGCTCGCCACGGCCTGGCGATGAGCGCAGATGATACTGAATTGCCAATAAGCGAGTACTTCGATATCTGGAAAGGGATGCGCGGGTATGCCACAAAATTTGTTGATAACTTAGACTTGGGCACTTATCTTGATAAATTCAATCTTGATGGGAGCAAGGTGTCAAGGAAAAGTCCTCAGGAGCTGAGTCATCTCGGGCTGCCACTCCAGCAATAGTATCTGGTGGCCCTTCTGCTTCGTCTGGCGGCGCCCTGATTATTAGGACACCTGCGACTGCGACTGCGAGACAAGCCGCGCCAATTCCCACTCCTGTTGCTCGGAAGAGGAAAAATAAATAATGTGGGACATGCCCGTTAGTCTGTAAGATATTCATGTATCATAAACTGTATTTTTGTGACCTATAAGCAGGTTCTTTTCTTGATAATTCCATTAAGTAGACGCTCGCGCGGCTCAGTATTTCCTAGGAACATGTGTGTTCAGGGTCGAGAGCGGCCATGATAGGCAATCAAGCTCGATTGACGCCACACCCCAGTACTTTGGTCGCATAATGCAAGACGCTTCTAGCTTAAGGATTGCCACTAGTTTGGCAAAATTTGAGGTGCGATTGGTACTCGCGATGCTCGTAAGGAGCCCTCAAGGGTCAGTGATATATGAAATTCAAAAGACTCAGCGACTCAATGATAGTTGAGGCGAAACGACAAACCCTTGAATGTCAAGGGTGCCGGCTTTATTTCATAATCACTCGATGTTTTACAGGGTGTTACATGATGATGCAGGCCCTTTAATGCGGGTTTTCTATTCCCCGCAGGCCATGCATACTTGATACTCATCGCACTTAGTTGCGAATTAATACTCCTGACGGAGTGGGTTGAACACCTGATTGGTTCAATTTTGAGTCGCTGAAAGCGACTCGGGTCGAGCATGATAGCTCCGATGTATGTCTCATGTTGAAGTAGAAAGTCATTGTGTTGGGCGATCAGCCGCACTGAGCTGCGACTTATGTTGAATTGAGTTTGCTTTGTAAGATCTCACGATAACTGAGCCCCTTTGGCTGGAGTTGTTGATCGAGGCTGGGTCGATGCACATGCGCCATCTCTTGTCTTCTTTTTGTATCAAGGCGACCTCTGGGGCATTATCTTGCTGATGCGCGACTTCTCGGTGGGTATTTACCATCCGGTGGCTGCATCCTGTTGGCCGCTTCCGCGGTACCTCCAACGCGACTCGTTTTGAGCTGCGATCACCGATCTGCGACTGATACCCATGTGAAGAGTTGGCGATACAAGCTTCTTCTGCGAGTACTGAGCCTGCGTTCTCGCATTCTAATGCTCTCTGTCTGTCTCCATATATTGTAATAACACCGTTTGGTCCTGGTATCTTTAACTGTAGGTAGACGTAGCAGGGGCGAGCGGTAAATTTGACATAGGCTTCTCTTCCAAAGATTGCATGATATGAGCTTTTGACTGCTACAACCTCAAAGTCTAGGAGCTCTGAGCGGAAGTTCCGCTCTGTTCCAAAGCTAACTTCAAGTGTTATCTTTCCGATTGGTCGCGTAACAGCTCCTGGGATTATTCCTTGAATTTCTTTCCTGGATGGTCGCAGCCTTGTCTCGGGTATATTCATTCTTCGGAGCGTGTCTTGATATAGGATGTTTACTCTTCCTCCTCCGTCCATTAGGACCTTACTTAACTTGTATCCCGCGACTTCTGGCGTGACCACCAGAGCTGGCTGTCCTGGATCTCTTACTTCTGGGGGTGATCGCCGCGACTCCAAATAACCGATTGCTCTGTCCAGCGACGATACCTTTCTGGCGTTGAAATCTGACTGTTCTTCCGGTCCCATCCGTCGTTTGTACCTCCACTGTATGAAACTGTCCTATGTTTCTTCTAGGTAAAACGTCAGGCTCTTGATGAGAGCTAGATTTATTCTTGTGGTGCATCGATCTGCTGCGAGCTGTATCTGGCGTGTCGCTTCTTTCCACCTCCGGTAATAATGACATTGCGCCTTTGTGTGACCCGCTGGCCTGCCATCTCTCCTGCGATGTAAGTCGCAAGGCACGTCGAAGATCCCCTTGCAGTTATTAGGGGGTAAGGCCTTATCACTCCCTTGCTCTTGCATCTGGTGTGCGCGACGTTCTGTCTTCGCGACTGGCAGTTTCCCCGTTGGGTTCTGTGATAAGCCGCCTGTCCCTCTATCTGTCTTTGCATACTTGTCAGCCGTTGCCAAAAGCTGGTCGAAACTATCAATCTTGTGCTCAGCGCGACTTAATTTGTGCACCAGCGGCTCAAATCTACAGTTCTTCCTCATAGCTTGTATTACAGCTTGTACTGTTAAGTTTTTGGCGGAGCCAAGGATCTCCGCGACTCTCTTGATCCAGTCGCCGCTTGATTCGTCCTTTTTTGAATGCATTGTCTAAGGTTTTTCATATCTTCTGTTTGGAATCTGCGAATGAACTTGTCCTTCAAGTCTTCCCATGTGTTTATTGATTTTGATGGCAGCCTTAATAGCCAATCCCTAGCTTCTCCCTGTATTGCCAAGTGGAAGTATTTTGCACGTATTTCTTGAGTCACATCAGCTCCTGTCATGCTTGCCTCATAGTCTTCTATCCATAAGACAGGGTCCTGGTCGCCGCGATAGGTGGTGACTCGCTGCGACTCACCGAAGTTCAGGGGGAAACGAGTGAGCCGTATTTCCTCTCCAAAACATGCTGGTCCTTTCAATAATGAATAGGAGCTCACTGGCGCTGAATCTTCATCTGAATCAGCTTCAATCTGGGATGGCTGAGTCGCTCCGGTCATCCGCGACTCGCCTTCTATCTTCTTTTCTTTTTCCAATGATACCTGCAAACCTGCTAACTGGTTGACCACTTCTTCGACGCTGTACTTTTCTCCTCCCCATGATACCTCGTTTTGCGGCTCATTGGGCGTGACTCCATACATATTTGCTTGTTGTAAAGCAGCAGTTTGTAGTAGGTCGATCGCATGGCGAGCTTCCTTATCAGCTCGCGTGTCTCCAACCGGTGCTATCTTTGATAATATCCCTATTGCGGCGTGCACGTTGCTCTCTGGGTCGCCGCGGAGCTGTGATTTCCTCTCTTCTCTGCCTATCTTGATCTGATGTTTTTGCTGCCAACGACGGAGTCGCCACTCTTCTTCTTGGAGTTTCTTGCGCACAGACGTCATCTTGGTTCGCACCGCCTGGTGCTTTGGCTGGCAGTGGCGGAGTCGTCGGCCTTCTTCTTGGAGTTTCTCGCGCTCAGCCGCGAGTCTTTGTGCCTCTTCACAGAGTTCCGTCCTGATAGCTTCAATCTCTTCAATCTTGAGATCTCCTTCCTGATTTGGTAGGGATCCCCAAACAGGTCTTGATGGGACGGGGATGGGCAATCTTGCCGTAGCTTGTTGTAGCTCCTCCAACACGCGGACCCTAACCGGCCGCAGCTCCTTCACCGATTCGCTTCCTTGAGTCGCGTCCATAGATCTGCGACTGACGGATCCGACGAAAACTTTTACTGATCCGATGGGAACGATGTATCCGAACTCGATGCGATCTGCCTCGGGTCCCCACTCTGAGTCGTCGATGAAGGGGACCCCATTGATGTCTTCAACTTGGCCAATGGCGATGTCCTTGAAGCCTGATTTCGATCCTGCGCGGAACGTGACGCTTTTGACCGCAGGCCCCACGGTGGGCGCCAACTGTCGTGGGTTTGTCACGTCAGGTGTCATAGATGACTTCGTAGGTGTGGGATTACGCGAGTCAAGCATCTCCGAGCTTGGGATCGCAGGAACAAAGATCAACACAGATTTACCCAGGTTCGGCCCCCTCAATGTGAGGTAAAAGACCTACTTCCTGCCTACCCTAGATTGGTATTGATATGATAATCGAGGTGTTACAATGGAGGCGATCCGATCTGGTACTCGCCGTATGAGCTAGGGTTTGGGGCTTGATAGCTTGACCCGCTCTAAGTCCTGCGAGTCCTCTTTATATACACAGAGGCTCGCTAGGTTACAAAAGGAAACTTCCCCATAAGGAATACATCCACAGAGGCCTACTCGGAGACTACTTGGTCTTCACGTCCTCCGGGATTGTCTTCTAGATCTTTCTCCTTATGGCGGTTCAATATTGGGCTTGTTCCCAAGTGGGCCTTCATCCGTGCGAGTAAGTTAAGTCGCACTGGGCCGCGGGTTAATCCAGAAAGTATTCCCCCAACACATTGGTCTCTCAATCGTATTGCCCCGAACTCATTAGTCAATTCTATTGCACAGTACACTTCAAGAATGATAGCATGCGCACCATGACATGGATGTCCGGATCAACCAAATACACAAGCAACTTATCTGTCTTTGCTACTGCTCTGGGTTATGATTGGGAAAACACCTCTGGTGACTATGGTTTCAAGATTCACTCATCCCTCAGTTTTCCAAGGACATGCTTGCTGATTTCTACCCTCCAGAGTATGCTGATATCAACCCTCCTTTCATTAGTGTGATGTACCCCTTCTACAACATGCTTGCTAAGATTTTCCGTGAAAACATTATGAGTAAGGCTGGTGATGTGTCTGCGGTTCGGGGTTACATGACCAACCTCATGTACTACACCAAGCCTAACCGTCAGAGGAAGATTGATGTCATGGATTTCATCTACAATGAAATTGAGATGGGAGTCATGGGTAAGCGGACTCCAGCATATGGCCCTCTCCTCCAGAAATTCATTATCCGTATGGCTGGAAAGAACATTATGATTTGCCGTGAGATATTTGAGCCTGAATTGCTTGCTCCTGTATTCACCAAGGGCCCTAAAATTCCAGAGTATGCCAAGGGAAAAACACCTGTGGTTCAAGCTAGTGCATCCACTTCACGTGCCTCCTCTTCAGCCTCCCAGAAGAAGAGCAGCAGCGCAGTCTCTACGTTCTTCAAGACCAAGTTTTCTACTTGCCGTGATGCTCGTGCTTACAGCCATGATGCTAGAGAGTTGGCCAAGGAGGCCTGTCGCATTCAGAATGCCGATAGGAGGGCTGCCGGCCTGCCTCAAGATGTCGATGATGCTTCTTTAGCTCCCACTCCATTCAAGGATATCACTATGCCACCCATTACAGATGATGATTTCTTCTTTGGGGTCACACCGGCTTGCGACGACGAGGATGATGATGAGAGTGATGATGATGATGACGAGGAGGAAGAGGAAGAGGAGGCTTAGCTGGGTTGGTCGTTAGCATCGCTTCTTTTTCCCTTTTTGGAGTCTTGGTGCCAAAGGGGGAGAAATGAGATCTATTAGGTTGTCTCCGGGGATTTGCATGGGTAGAGTACAAGCTTCTTGCCACTTTATTTGATCTTATAAGCGTGTACTCTTTAGCTCTATTTTCAGTATATGTTGAACTACCTATGGTGTGTGTGGACTATGTCTAGCATGTGCTAAGACATGCATTGCCCGTTATTGTGTGTGTTATGTTAAAAGTCTATGTTGTTTATCTCTATATCCTGTGTATGGTCTTTTACATTCATATTATCATGTCTTACCTCAATTTGTGCAAATTCATCGTGATTATGCTTTATTGTTAAATGTTGCACATATTGTTGGTTTATAAAATATAGGGGGTGTATTGATCCTTGTTGTGTGTACTCTATGTATTCAAATGCAACTCCTATTAGTGCACACATCAAAGGGGAGCCTTCCTATATTTTGTAAATCTATTGCATTGCTCTTATTTTATATATATCACTATGCAAATCCTTATGTTGTCATCAAACACCAAAAAGGGGGAGATTGAAAGGACATTGTCTCCTTATCTAGTTTTGTGTGTTTGTTAACAACATAAGTGATGATCTTATCGTGTGCCAAAGTACTACAGGTACAATAGATGATATGCACATGGTCTTGAGTGACCCCTCAAAACGATGAAGAAGGTTGAAGACGGTGGCCCGTAGATTTAATTCTATTGAGTCGTAGGGAAGCCGTACTATCAAGAGGGGTTGCTCTTTGGAAAGTTTTGGGGAAATCATATTTTGCATATACATACCAGATATACTCTCCTCGGTCTTTCTACAACCTTGGTGGAAAAATATGGTGATAGTTCCATCGAAAAACAAGCCAAAGTGTACCTATTCCGGATGGGCTGTTTTTCGTCCGGAATTCCAGGTGATTCGGAATTTTCCGGACCATTCCGACCTGATTCCGAGACAGCTCGATTCGGTACTGGATCGGTCCGAAATCAAGTTGTTAGACGTTCGGAATATTCCGGATGGTTCGGAATTCCGGATGAAAACGGATTCATTCCGGATTGCACGTTTTCTGTCAAAAACGGCTAGTTTTTCGGTGGACCTATTTAAGGGGGTCCTTCTTCTCCAAGAGGACTACCACGACCAGAAATATCTCACCCACCATTGTTGAAAGCTTGAAACTCGTAGATCTCTCTCCCTACCACTCAAACACCTTGTCCTTCTAGGACTTGGGAGAGTTGACCTAGATCTACACTTCCACCAAAGAGATTTGATTTCCCCATCCATTCCTTTGAGGAACTTGTTACTCTTGGGTTCTTTGGAACACTAGACGGTCGTTGGTCATTCTTGTGGCTTTGGGAGCCGCGGGGACTAGCCGGGAGCCTCCAATTGAGTTGTGGAGTCGTGCCTCGGCCTTGTGATTCTTGTGGCTTTGGGAGCCGCGGGAATTTGGTGAGAGCCTCCAATTCGGTTGTGGAGTGTGCCTCATCCTTGTAAAGGTTTGTTCCCGACCTCGAGGGTATCATATAGTGGCTCGTGGAACTCCTCATCGGAGGATAACACGAGGGAGATACGGTGTGCCATATCAAGGCTATTCGGAGTTCACTTTGTGACTCCGCACCGCTCCAACGGAGACGTAGCTTCCATTGGGAAGTGAACTTCGGTAGAACATCTCCACGTCACTGTGTGGTTATCTCTTTACATTCCTTTACTTGTATTGCTAGCTTATCTTGTGTACAATATCTTGCTAGCTTGTTATTGCTCATCATATAGGATTGTTCACCTAGTTGCATATCTAGAGAACTTATATTTGAGCAATTCCCAAATTTGTATTAAAAGAAAAAGAAAATTTGTAGTTGCCTATTCACCCCCCCCCCCTCTAGTAACCTACTCGATCCTTTCAGTCGTGTTCTTCATGATAGGCCCAAGTTGTTCGAAGGCGGTTTTACTTTGGAAAACTTGTTGCATTTTCGGTGGAGGAAATATTACTGGTTTATCCTTGAGGAAGGCTCCACACCTTCCCATGTGTGGTGTCCTTACTCTATTTGGTAGCTCTTGTCGTTTTCTTTCCAACAGAGTTGGTCTCATCTTATTTGGAGTTTCCATGCATTTGTTATTGCAGTTCTGGTACCAGGCAGAAATCCTGTCTGGCGGTAGTACCGCTGGTATGCAGCGATAGTACGCTCCTCCTGGAGTTGTACTGCTACGGTATGCTGGTACCCTGCCCCCGGCGGTAGTACCGCGGAAAGTACCGCGCCCTTCAGGCTGCAGTACTACCGCTGGAACTACCGCTGGAGGTACCGTCAGCTCAATTTTCGCCACTGGACTCCCAACGGTACTTAGCCGGTACCTCCCACGTACTATCGCCGGAACCTTTGATTTAATTCGAAGTGTGCTAGCGTAGTACCGGAAGGAATCAGCGGTAGTACCGCTCCCTGGCAGCAATAGTAGTGCAACGCGCTACCGCCGCAGCTGGGAGCTGGTACTGCCTAGTACCGCCCGGAAGCCAGCAGCGTAGTGCCGCTAGTCCCAGCGGTAGTACCGCTGGGCACGTAAACTGCACATAACGGTCAGATTTGTGGGGAACCTATTTAAGGGGTCTTCTTCCCCAATGGTTCCCCAACTCTTGAGCTCGTGTTTTCTCCTCCATTGTTGACCTTCTTGAGCTTGCATATCTCTCTGTCCCTCCGATGATTCTTGCTCCTTCTTGAGAGAAAAGAGAGAGGGGATCTAGATCTACATCTCCACCAATCAATCTCTACTCTAAGTGAGGGGAGCCTATTGGATCTAGATCTTGGGATTCATTTGTTGCTTCCTTGGTCTTCCGCCCATCTTCCTCCATAGTATTAGTTGCTTTAGTGGGATTTGAGAGTGAAGGTTTTTGAGCACTTCTTGTGTTCTTGCCATTGCATTAGGTGCATCGGTTTGAGTTCTAGAGTGAGCACATCCGTGCTATTGGAGCGCCTAGGTGGCTCCACACTCTCCAACATACACGTACTTCCATTGGGAAGGAACTACGGGAAATATCTCCTCGTGTCCACTTTGCGGTCATCTCTATACCCGAACCTTTACTTATGCATTTACCTTTGTGATAGCCATCGAGCTTGAAGTTATCTATCTTGTTATATCTAAGTAGTTGTTCTTGCTTAGCTTAAGTTGTTGGTGCACGTAGGTGAACCTTGCTTGTTTAGGTTTTGTGCTTGATAAATTAAACGATAGTTTTATTCCGCATTTATTCAAGCCTAAACCGTAATTATTTTAAAACGCCTATTCACCCCCCCCCTCTAGGCGACATTCTTGTTCTTTCACCAGGGCCGCAAACCCAACTAGCCGATGACAAAGTTGTAAGGCAGCAAAATCCAACACAGAGGCAAAACCAATGCTGGATCGCCGTCACGGTGTCCATGACGCAAGCGAGTTTGCTCATGGGCTCCCAAACTAGGCCATTGACGCAAGCTGTAAGCTGCTATGGTAAGCCTGAGGAGAGTATCAGCTGAATCGCTGAAACCAACAATTTTCTGGACTCGTGGGGATATTCGATAATCAAATTGGATCCGGAAATACGGGATTTTCGAAACTTTAAGTTATAGACTTATAGTATTCTTTTTTTTACAGAACACATGTCTTTCTCCTTTTTTTTCTCTTTTTAATAATAATTTGGTTGTGTACATTTTTCTATGTATCTAAGTAGGTTTTAACATTTTGTTGTTGCAGATGACAGATGCAATTAGTATCATCTTGACATTAATATGTTGACATTTATCCGAAAAAAGTTGTAAACCTAAATCTGTTGTGGTTGCTGATTGCGTGGATCACACGTTCGCTGGGAGTCCCCAAGAGGAAGGTATGAAGCAGTATAGCAGCAGTTTCTCTCAGTATGAAACCAAGGTTTAATCGAACCAGTAGGAGTAAGAAATCACTTCTGAAGGTTGTTGGTGGCGGAATGTGGCACGGCGCAATACCAGGGAATCCGGCACCGACGTGGAATCTGCACACAACACAATCAAACTGCTTTGCCCCAACGAAACAGTGAGGTTGTCAATCTCACCGGCTTGCTAAAAATAAAGGATTAAACGTATGGTGTGGAAAACAGTAGTAAATTGCAGAGAATGAAAAGGAACAGTGTTTGCAGTTGGTTGTATTATCAGTGTAAAAGAATGGACCGGGGTCCACAGTTCACTAGTGGTGTCTCTCCATAAAAGATAACTAACATGCTGGGTGAACAAATTACAGCTGGGCAATTGACAAAATATTGAGCACATGACAATGCATATATATGACATGATGATTACTATGATATTCATGTGGGCATTACGACAAAATACATAGACCGTTATCCAACAGCATCTATGACTAATAATCCACCGCCAGGTTGTCATCCGAGTTCCTCGTTGGTATTAAGTTGCAATCAACGGATAATTGCATTAAGTAATGTGCCTAATGTAAACAAATGCATTAGACCTAACGGCGCACCCTTAAGCTAGCATCGATTATTTTATCCCTAGTGGCAACAGCACATCCACAATCTTAGAAGTTATTGTCACTCTCCTAGATTACCGGAGGCATGAACCCACTATCTAGCATAAATACTCACTCTTAGAGTTACAAGCATCTACTTGGCCAAAGCATCTACGAGTAACGGAAAGCATGCAAGATCATAAAAACATATAAGATAGATTGATAATCAACTTGACATAGTATTCAATATTCATCGGATCCCAGCAAACACAACATGTAGCATTACAATAAGATGATGTTGATCATGATAGGCAGCTCACAAGATCTAAACATGATAGCATAAAGTGGAGAGACAACCATCTAGCTACTGCCATGGACCCGTAGTCCAAGGATGAACTACTCACGCATCACTCCGGAGGCAGACATGGTGATGTAGAGCCCTCGGTGATGATTCCCCTCTCCGGCAGGGGGCCGGAAAGAGCTTCTGAACCCTCCCGAGCTAGGGTTGACGGCGGCGGCGTCTTTGGAACTTTTCGTGAATAATGGCTCGGGTATTTAGGGTTTTCGCGTCGGGAAGCTGCGGAGCCACGAGGGCCCCACACCACCCCACGGCGCGGCGGGGGGCTCGCGCGGCCCCATGGTGTGGCTACCACGTGGCTCCCCTCCATGTCTCCTCTGGACTCCGTCTTCGTGTTGGAAAAATAGGAGGTTCTGTCCAAGTTTCGTCCAATTCCGAGAATATTTCCAGACTAGCTTTTCTGGAATACAAAAATAGCAGAAAACAGGAACTGGCACTGTGGCATCTTGTTAATAGGTTAGTCTCAGAAAATACATAAAAGTGCTATGAAGTTTATATAAAATATGTAACAATTGGTATAATATCAACATGGAACATTAGAAATTATAGATACGTTTGAGACGTATCAGTTGCAAACTTTGCAACCATTAGAAATTTGAGGTTTTGTACAATTCGATCTTGATCTTGAATGTTTAAAATTTGAATGTGTAACTTATGATAATAGAGTCAAGTGTCATTTATAGCTCATCCAAGAGCCAACACCTATATTATTAGGGTTTTTAAAATTTGTGCCCCTTGTTCCTTAGCTGTGCTCACTTGTCCCCATGCTCTAAAGTTTTCCTCACTTTTCCCCACTCTTGTCTGAAACCCTCACAAAACCTAAACCTGGACATTTCCGTCAGTCAATGTTTTGACCGTTAACTCCTGGCGAGTGGGACCCAGATGTCATAAATTTAATCTTTTCACAAATGGATTTCAGAAAAAAAAACCAAAAGAGAGGAGGGCGTCACCGTGATGTCAGCAATGGAGTTGGCCATCCCGTCGACCAAGGAATCGGCGCAGGAGGAGCGGACCAGCGCGAGTACGCGTGCAAGTGCACATGCTCGTGTGGAACAAATAGGAGGCGGCGCCGTGACCCTATGTACGTCAGAGCATCGGCGGCCACGAGCTCTGGCGGCGGAGCATGGAGGCTCGCGACGGCAAGGCAAACTTGGGACACAAATTAGATGGAGGAGGAGCCCTGGAGGACCCATAGCTCACCAGGAGCACATAGGAATGGTCAGATATCTCGGGGAATGTCGGACGGCGAAGAATTCATCCGCGAAACACGGCGGCAGGAGTTGAAGGAGACAGCTCGATGACGGCCACCCCTGCATGAACTAGTGCCACTGAGAGCTCCTCCTAGTCATCCTCATACTCCACGCTGAGGAACACAAGTCGGGATGGACCGAGACGTCGAGATCGGGGCCATGTTCGTCGCCTCCGGCCGCCGGCCACCATGCTCGATTTGCCTCTGTCCTACGTCCCCCGACCTCTCCGTCCACTGTAACGTGATCCTCGTAATCCTCTGATCCTAAAGGGCAAGGTGTGCCACGCGAGGGGAAGCTGCGTCGGACTATTGTCGAACACCATGGGGCGCGCTCTGGACACGCCTAAAGCGGCATTCGCACGTTCTGGCTGATTAAGAATGAATTAGGAAACAAAATTCATATATTTGTGCACCAAAATTGTTGTACTTCAACTTTCTAGTTATAAGTTTTAGCTAGTTTCAAACTTGCTCTATTGAGTTTTTTCTAAAAACAGGTCTGGTCCAAATGGCATGGCAAAGTTGGAGTTGCTAATGATTTTTTCAGAAGGTGAAAACTTGCCAACTAGGTAGAGGCTTGTAAAAGATGTCATTTCTAGAAATTTCCCATTTTTTAATTTTTTTAATTAGTTGTGCCTCACCCTAGCCCTAAACCCTGCCGTAAACCCTAACCACAGACCTAAACCTAACCATACCTCCGTTCCAACAAAAAGCGCCAAATATATCTAAAGAAAGTATGTATTGTGGATCTAAAAGTGATTTTTGCAAAAAAAATCCCGAGCAAAGTTTGCGACACTCGTAGTTCAAATCGGACCCACTTCCAGCAAAATCGATAGGAACTTCTGTAACATATGAGGAATACCTAGGAATGTTTTCGGTTTCGGGAAGCTGTTTTGGTAGTTCCTTCATAAAAAACCATTTTCGGCACTTAGAAAATGAAAATTGGGTTTTGGTAAAAATGAAAATGAAAAATTCCTTCTTCAACACTTTTCTCCATCCAATATACACGAGTGTGTGAAATATCGCCTCATTTCGACAAACTATGTCATGGTTAAGGCCATGACCTAGCTCATTTGAGTTAAAAGCCATACATCTTTGTACCTCGTAGCTCATTTCTGGGAATGTTCTTTCACAAAAACTTCCATACCCCATGTTTGTTATTTTTTCTAGGTGGTAGGTCACATGAGAGGACTCCACGCGAAGGTTTCACATTTTTTTGATTTTTTTAAAATTAGTTATGCCTAATTCTAGCCCTAAACCCTAACCATAAACCCTAACCTCAAAAATGCGTTTTTGGTTAAAAGAAAATTAAAAATGCCTTCTTCAACAGTATTATACATCCAAGATACACGAGTGTGTGAAATATTGCCTCATTTCGACAAACTATGTCATGGTTAAAGCCATGACCTAGCTCATTTGTGTCGAAAGCCATACATCTTTGTACCTCGTAGCTCTTTTTTCAGAAGGTTTTTTCACAAAAACTTCCATAACCCATGTTTATTATTTGTCTAGGTGGTAGTTCACATAAAAGGTGGCCTCTCGAAGGTTTCACATTTTTTTGATTTTTTTTGAATTAGTTGTGCCTCACCCTAACCCTATACCATGACCGTAAACCCTAACGCCAAACCTAAACCTAACCGTACCTCCATTCCAACAAAAAGCGCTTAAGATCTTTAAAGAAAGTACATATTGCGGATCTAAAAGTGATTTTTGCAAAAAATCACGAGTAAAATTTGTGGCACTTACCGCGAAATCGTCAGAAACTTCTGCAAATATGAGACATACCTAGGAATGTTTTTATGTTCAAACCCAGGGTCATATGTACTTATAAAGTGGTCTATTATTTTTTATACCTTGGGGTATTCCTCTTTTGGGAAACCGTTTTGGTAGTTGCCACGGTGGATAAAACCTGGCCCACCAGGGAGGCCCATCAGATAAAGCCGGAGGGCTTAATGGAGAAGGCCTCATGGGCTTAGGCGCAAGGATAAGCTCTGGGCTGGCTTAGTGAAGTCCAAGACGAAGGCCTGGCTGCGTTCGCCTTAGGGAGCAAGTTAGGGTTTGTTACCGTGTTAGTCTAGGACTCGTGATCTAGGTCGGTTAAGGCTTTCCTTGTAGGGGAAGGCTTGGCGCCTTTATAAGCCAGCCTTCCAGCAGCCTTAGGGCACGCATACAACCTCATTGTAACCTGTACACATATTTCCTTGAGTGAATTATAGCAGCACGTAGGATCTCGCCGCCGTCGTGAGATCCGAAGCTGGGTAAATCGTGTGTGCAATCCCGTCACTGGAACCCTCCACGTTCTTCCCCACCTCCTCTACGGTACGTATGAATACTTCTAGTAGTTCCGCGTTACCAATACCTCGACAGTTGGCGCCCACCGTGGGGCCCAAGGCGTCGGGAGTTTTGTTTCAGGCGGGAGCATTGGGCGAGATCGGCAAGACTATGGCGGTTGGTCGCGCCCGCATCATCAACAACTTTGGGTGCATCGAAGACGACGGGTCCTACGTCTCAGCAAACGACGCACTGGTGTCAAGCTTCGTCGTCCCCTTCGGCACCATCAACATCTTCATGGGTTTTACGGCTGAGGCGTATGGATTCCCCAGGGGATCCGCCGCCTTTTGGCCCACCCACCACCCCATCGATTATGCAATCGAGCAACAACACAGATCGGATCAGGCCTTTGTCTATCGCGATCTGAGTGACTCTGATACCCAAAGCGATTCTGACTCCAGCTCTTATGAGCTTATGGAGCCCGCCTCTCGCTTTGTCGGTGTCATTGACGCATCTGGCCCTAAGCCGGCCGAATCTGACCCTGAGTCAATATTACCTGCCTTACAGACAGGAGCAGACTCAGAAGCCGGATCTGATGGCACCGCTCCAATGGCGGAAGATTCAGATCTCGATGAGCATAAGGAGGAAGACTTCGCAGCACAGGTTGCCGCGCGAGGCTATGGCTCATCCGATCCAAACGAAGTCTTAATGACTTTCCCGGCACAGATAGCTATGAGGATGGTGCGGCCGCGGCTAAGCCAGACGAGGCTGAAGTTTCCTCTAGCATCAAACACATTGGTGACAAGGCGGAAAAGCCAGAGGATGTGCTGGACCCTAAAAGGCCTCCCCCGGCTACGCCTATTGAAGAAGACCTGGAGCGGTCAAAGGAGGAACACATGCGCGCATTGGAGCTCTCAAAACACCTTTGGGACCAAATCCAACCGCGGTTGAACTTGAGGAAAGACGGAAAGCGCTCCTGGCTGAGACTGAAGTCAACATCAAGTATAAGTTGTCCCTCCTGAACAAGGAAAAAGAGTTAATCCTAGTTGGAAAGGCTCTAGAAGAGGAAGAGTACCAGCGTGAGCGCGATGTTGAGAAATTCCGCAAAATACGAAGTATACGTGACCCTCTTCTGCATCGGGATCTGCAGGGAAACTTCGAGAAGACTTCTGCCCAAAAGCCTTTAAAGCCTTGGCAGAAATACTCTTTCAGAGTTAACCCTGATGGAGTCATATTCTTCTCCACCCCGGCCAAAAACCTAGAGGCGGCCAGGGAAATCATGGGAGACGAAGCAGTTCCAATTGAAGAGCGCCACCATTATTCTAAAATGCTCATCGAAAAGGCGGTAGAGCAGCAGGCTAAGGCGGACTCAAACTCAAAACTGGCGGACGATACGCGTCTTTGCAAGACAGCCGTTGCCGGCGGTGGGATCCAGAGGAACCAGCTGGTTCCAGTAGCCATGGCAATAAGGGTAAAGAACCTAGGAAGGACAAAGTTCCTGACAAACACAGGGATGAGTCAAAGACTGGGTCCAATCGCCATAGTGACAAAGGCAAGGACGACCACCGGCAAAGGATAACACACGCCATAAGAAGAATGATCCGCCTCGCCGTGAAAGAGATCAAGACAAGGGGAAGGACGCACGGCGTGGGAGTGACCGGCTTAACATGCCACCTCCGCCCGCAGCACGGGCAAGAGACGAAGGAAATAGGGGCAACAGAGATCCGCCTCAAAGGCGATCTCGCTCCCGCTCCCCTCATCGCCAAAGCCGTCAGGAGGAGCCAAGGCGTAGCCAATCCAACAAAGGGCCAGCCAGGGAAAACACTCATATCTCAGACGCCCGCATCCGTCTCGATGAGATTAAAGCGGCCAAAGAGGAGTCTTACCTGGGCCCTGTGTGCTTTGGACCGGCGATTCGCAAGGTGCAACTCCCATCCTCGCTAGGCAATGTCAAGAAAATTGTGGACAAGTACAATGGCATTGACAAACCGGACATATGGCTGCCTGATTACATCCACGCCGTTGGTATTAATGACGGTGATTACAATGCAGCTGTACGTTTTCTTCCACTCATGTTGGAGGGAACGGCCCGGTTATGGATCGACACTTTGCCAGAAAAGAGTATCCACAATTGGCAAGACATGCAGAAAACATTCATGCAACACTTCTCATGCACATACAAACGTCCAAAGGCTTACTCAGATCTACTAAAGTGCGCTCAAGTGGAGGGGGAGTCAAGCAGAGCTTTCATAGCTCGATGGACAGAGACAAAGAATGCATGCGAAGACGTTTCTGAGATCCAGGCCATACATGCTTTTATGAACAGCCTGAAGAAAGGCAACATGATGAGATATATGTTAGCCAGCCAAAACATCAAACACCTCGGCGAGCTCTTAGACAGCGCGAACAATTACGCTGCAGCAGAAGACGACGCTCGAGCTGACGACGGCGATCTGCGCATGGACATAGCTGTTAACCCGGAAAAGCGAAACAACAATCAAAGCCGGAAAAAGAAGAAGCCAACGATGCGCCAGGACCATCAAAGGAGGTAGCCTTTGCCAATAAGAAGGGTGGCCAGAGCGGGGCTAGCAGATGGCAGAAGAAGAGCGATGACAGTCAAGGGTCAAGACCCATTAAAATCACCTATGACGACATCAAAGATGAACCTTGTGCCCATCATAGCAAGCTTGGCAAATGCACCCATACCAACAGGCAGTGCCGCCTTAACGATGATATCAAGAAGGATCCGACGCTGGCTTCAAGGCAAAACAGTTCAAGCGCAAGAACCGTAAAGACAAGAAAGAGCAGAAGGACAACGAGGAAAGTGCTTCGGAGCCGGAAGATCAGGAGCCAAAGCACAAGAGGAGCAACAAGTTTCCAAGGGTCGAAACAAGCCTTGTCACTTCCTTGCCACTCCTTCGGCCAAAAAGGAAAAGGCAGCCTGGAGGGAACTCAATGCCACTATGCCAGCGGTTCCCCAGTATCTCAACTGGTCCGAGCACCCCATTACATGGGACCGCAACGATCATCCTGATCATATTCCACAGAACCCAGGGAATTACGCGCTCGTTGTAAACCCAATTGTGCAGCAATGCAGGCTTTCTAAGGTGCTTATGGATGGAGGGAGTAGCATCAACATCCTCTATCTTGAAACCTTAAAGCGCATGCGCCTTTCTGAGACACAGCTAAAACATAGCACAGTCAAGTTTCACGGCATAGTGCCAGGCAGGCAGGCCAGTTCTATGGGAACAATCGTCTTAGACGTCACCTTCGGTGACGAAACAAACTATAGGACTGAGGAAGTTGCCTTTGAGGTGGTGGAATTCAAAAGTGCGTATCACGCAATCTTTGGCCGCCCAGCCTTTGCCAAATTCATGGCACGCCCGTGTTACATCTACAGCAAGCTCAAAATACCTGGACCAAACGGCGTCATCACGGTCAATGGCGACTTCAAGAAGGCGAAGGAATGCGAAGCAGGAAACGCCGTCTTAGCAGAAGCAGTCATCAGCAAGGAAGAGCTGGAGCAGTACAAGAAAGAAGTTAACACCAATGAAATGCCGGATGGTAAAAGCCTCCTTGCGCTCGGATGTTACTTCAAGGCCAGCTCAAACTCGAAGAAGATCGTGCTGGACAACGCTGATGCAAGCAAGACGACGAACATAGGCGCGGACCTCAGTGACGCATAGGAAGGCGCGCTCGTCAAGTTCCTCCGTGAGCAACGGGATATTTTTGCATGGTCACCATCAGACATGCCAGGAGTACCCCGGGAACTTGCCGAGCACAGCCTTAATGTCGCCAAAGGTGCCAAGCCAGTAAAACAAGGTCTTCGTCGCTTCGGTCCAGAGAAGAAGAAAGCAATAGGAAAAGAGGTAGCTCGGCTTAGTGCCGCTAATTTCATTAGAGAGGTTATCCACACAGATTGGCTAGCAAATCCTGTATTAGTACCTAAGAAGGACGTGAAAGACTTGCGCATGTGCATAGATTTCACCGGCTTAAACAAAGCCTGTCCTAAAGACCCCTTCGCATTGCCGCGAATTGATCAGGTCGTAGATGCTGTATCAGGTTCTGAATTACTATGCTTTTTGGACGCTTACTCTGGCTACCACCAAATTAAGATGAAGGAGTCTGACCAAATTAAGACTTCCTTCATCACACCTTTCGGAACGTTTTGCTACATAACTATGCCTTTCGGGCTTAAAAACGCTGGCTCAACGTACCAACGGTGCATACAACGTTGCCTACACGATCAAATAGGCCGCAATGTTCACGCTTATGTCGATGACATTGCCGTTATGTCGCGAAAACGCGGCGATCTCATCGTTGACCTTCAAGAAACCTTTGATAACTTGAGAAAATATAACATGAAGCTAAATCCGGGAAAATGCTTTTTTGGCGTCCCAGCAGGAAAACTTTTAGGCTTCATTGTTTCAGAAAGAGGTCTTGAGGTTAACCCAGAAAAGATTCGAGCTATCATGGACATCAAAAAGCCTACTTGTCTTAAAGATGTCCAAAGGCTCGCAGGATCTGCAGCAGCTGTAAGCCGATTTATTAGTAGGCTTGGGGATAAAGCTTTACCCCTATACAGGTTGTTGAAGAAAACTAAGACGTTCGTCTGGACTGAAGAGGCAGATGCAGCCTTAGCACAGTTAAAAGACGCCTTAGTTTCAGCACCAATATTAGCGTCTCCTCTACCACAAGAGCCGATGCTACTTTACATGGCGGCTACCAACCTAGTTATTAGTGCAGTGGTTGTTGTTGAACGAAAGGAGAAGGAAAGGAGCTACCGGAACAAAGGCCGGTATATTATATCAGCGAAGTCTTCTCCGAATCCAAACAACGATACCCTCACTATCAGAAGCTGGCTTATGGAGTTTTCTTCGCAGCCAGAAAATTACGCCATTATTTCCAAGAGCACCCAATCACGGTAGTCAGTAAGGCGCCATTGGGTGACATTATAAACAACACCGATGCCACTGGACGTGTGGCTAAGTGGGGAATTGAATTGGCAGCCTTCGATATCCAGTACAAGCCACGTACAGCCATCAAATCCCAGTCCTTAGCTGATTTCATCGCAGACTGGACGAAGCAATGGATGAACTTCCCCTCCCTGACGAAGAATATTGGGTTATGCACTTTGACGGCTCCAAAATGTTGCAGGGATCGGGAGCTGGCGTGGTACTGAAGAACCCTAAAGGAGACAAGATGTGCTATGTCTTGCAGATACACTTCAATGCCACTAATAATGTTGCAGAATACGAGGCTCTGTTGCATGGATTGCACGTCGCAAAGGATTTGGGCATTAGCCGTCTTTTGTGCTATGGCGATTCAGACCTCGTTGTTCAACAGTTAGAAGGGGCATGGGACGCGAAGAGCCCTACAATGGCTGAATACCGACGCACGGTAGACGAGTTTGGTCGGTGTTTTATCGGCTTAGAAGTCAAGCATATCAAAAGGGAGGAAAATGAAGCAGCGGACGCCTTAGCCAGAATGGGCTCGAAAAGATCGAAGGTGCCCTCCGATATATTTTGGAGCACCTGTACGTGCCGTCTATTAAAGGCGGAGATGAGGATGACCCCATGGCTTCGCAGTCTGTTTCCGTCATGCTGGTAAGCCAGACTGGACACAGCCCTACATAAATTTCCTCCTTAACAAGGAAGAGCCAGAGGATGAAGTCTTAAGGCGGCAAGTTGTGCGCAGAGCTAAGGCATACACAATAATAAATGGAGAGCTATACAAGCGGAGTACCACAGGTGTATATCAACGATGCGTTTCGCCGGAAGAAGGACAGGAGATACTAGAAGAGATCCATGGTGGATGTTGCGGTCATCATGCCTCTGCGAGCAATTGTCGCCAAAGCTTTTAGACATGGATTCTACTGGCTCACAGCAAAGCAAGATGCAGAAGAACTCGTCAAGAAATGCGTTGGATGCCAAAAGTATGCAAGACAGCCAAAGATGCCAGCCCAGGAATTGCGCACCATCCAATCACGTGGCCATTTGCGGTCTGGGGACTGGACATGGTAGGTCCATTCAGGACTGCGCGAGGCGGCGTCAAACATCTCTTAGTTGCGGTGGATAAATACACCAAGTGGGTTGAAGCTAAGCCCATAAAAAAGCTTGATGGGGCAACAGCCAAGAAGTTCGTCATTGAGGTTATAACGAGATTTGGCGTCCCCCACAGTATCATTACGGACAATGGGACAAACTTCGCCGTAGGAGAACTGGCAAAGTACTGTGGTGAAGTTGGTATTCGTTTGGACTTAGCATCTGTGGCTCATCCACAATCGAATGGCCAAGTTGAGCGAACCAACAGTATAATCTACAGGGAATAAAGCCAAGATTAGAAGTGCCTTTGCATAGAGCAGCTGGAGCATGGGTAGAAGAATTACCTGCTGTCTTATGGAGCATACGCACAACTCCAAGCAGTGCAACAGGCTATACCCCTTTCTTTCTCATATATGGCGCTGAAGCGGTACTCCCAACAGATGTCCTGCACGACACACCTCGTGTAACAGCCTACGTTGAAGCAGACGCAGAAGAAGCCAGACAGGATGGCTTAGACCTTCTCGAAGAAGAGCGTGAGATAGCGCTTCAGCGCTCCGCCATTTATCAGCAGAACATGCGGCGTTACCACAGTCGCAAGGTAAGACGGAGATCGTTTCGAGAAGGCGATTTGGTGCTTCGCCTTGTTCAGCAAAAGGAGCACAAACTATCTCCCATATGGGAAGGACCCTTCGTTATCAGCAAAGCGCTTAAGAACGGGGCATATTATCTTGTGGACCTCCGTGATATCGAGAAGAAGAAGAAAAGAGGCCGCAAAAGGAAAAGGAACGAAGAAGCAGTGCTCAAGGAGACGAAACGTCCTTGGAACATTGAGCAGCTACGTCCTTTTTACACTTAGCAATTCTATTGTAATCACACCATATATGATTATGAAATAAAAGTCTTTGGTTCCCTCAATTATTTTTATGCATGAGTTCTCGCCGTCTTTTATTTCCATTTGATCATATATTTCGATAAAAATATCAATGTTAACCCGAATTGGCTTCGTGCTTGTGGTTACTCACATGATGCTTTTGCCTTAAGGCCTTACAAAAATTAAAATTGCATCCGTCTAAGAGTATTTATCTGATCGCGTATATGCTGGCTTGTCTTAGTAGATGCTTTACGCACCAAAAGCCGGCGCCGTTTCTGTGTTTAAACAGTTTGGTTACTAACCCTGTTGCCAGCGAAGTGTTCCGTGCCTTAGGTTCTGCCAGCATACGAAAAGGCTAAAGCATATAAGCCAGAAAACTTAAGACGGATAAGGAGCATAGTTTGCAAGCCTTTTAAAAATAAGTGCATGCGTCGCAAAACAAACATGTTCAACAGATAAAAAGGCTCCTGCCATTACAAAACATAACTTAACAAGTCTTTTGTGCCATCTTTCATGACACGCTTAATGCAAAGTTTTTCCTGCATCTTATGCAGGGGACTGAGGAGGCGAAGACACAGGGGACTTGGATGGATCCAGCGTAGCTTCAGACTCGCCTTCTTCTTCTTCTTCATTTCCGTCTTCTGACTCATCGCCATTGCCAGTGGTGGGGCTTCGGCTTCGTCATCAGACACGTCGTCAGGACGGGGAGGCACAGGCTTCTTGGAGAAGAAGATAGACAAGTCTACCATCTCAGCAACGGCTGAGGCAAAGCCAGAGACAGAGGCATAGACCTTTTCTTTGACGAGCTCGTTGCCGTCTCTGTCCTTGGCTGGGAAACACTTGATAACGCGCCACATGTTGACTCGGGGTAGTGGCCGCGAACAAGTCCTAGAGCAAGTTTTGCTCCGCCTCTAGCTGCTGAGCGAAGACGCTCCACCACCTCTGGGACGCAGTTCTGAAGAAGTGGCAGCAAGTTGCTGGTGTTTGTCACTTGGGGCAGCTGTTTTGGGAAGATGTTGGCGACAACGTCTCTTCCCGCAGCATACAGCCCTGACACAATCTCGCCACACTCCAAGATAAGCTCCAGGCGCGTCTCAGAGGTAAGCCTTTCCCCAAATCCAGCTGGAACTGAGGAAGGGAGGAATGGAAAAAATTAAGGCGCACTGAAGTGTTGAATAAAGGCGAAAAGTGACAGAAAGTGCGAGAAGTAAAAGAAGAAAGGCTTACTTAGCAGTTTCTCGTCAATGGCGGTGCTCTCATCAGCTTGGCGTTCAAGACGACCTTGTAAGCTCTGGATTAGGAGCCCATCCTTTTCAGCCTGTCGCTGCAGTTTCAAAGTTCTGCCTTCAGTTTGTTCTGCCCTTCAGCGGCGCTGTCTTGGACGGCTTTAAGATTGGCCTCGGCCGTCTTTCGGTTCTCCTCCAGTTGCTTAAACAAGGCGGCATTTTCCCGCCTCACCACTTCTATATCGCCAGTCTCGCTGACGATCTGTTTTGCCTTCGCCACAACAGCTGCGCAAAACACATTGCATGTGTTGAGCATCTTATGTCTTAAAATGAACTAAAGTCACATTGCATGTGAAAGAACAACATTTACCTTTGTTCGCCTTATTTTCGGCGACGGCTTGCTTGAGCACTTGCCTTTGGTTACTCAGTGAGTACCATAGATCGCATGTAAGTTGCTCACTGCTCTGCTAGGCAAGGGTAGTAGTAAGTAAGAAAGGTAAAGCAATAAGGTATGGCTACAATGGGCTTGGGGACTGAGTCTTTATCACATTAAAGAAAGGCCATTACGTCGGCTTAGTCAAAGCACAACGTAATGCCCGGGGACTAGTATGTACATAAAGACGGAATGTTTACCTGCATCATGGCCTTCAAGGCTTTGTAGCTCTTCTTCATTGTGACGTACAGCTCGTCACAATTGTCTTCCAGATTTAATATGGTCAATGTTTGACCAACTGGCCTTAGCTTCGGAGGCGGCTCGTTGCGCTCCTTCTCATCGGCAAGCATGGCGGCGATGTTGGGTAAGATGTACCCCTCGTCGTCAAAGAGCTCTTGCTTCACCATGTTGCGGATAGCCTCACGAGTAATGGGCTCGTTCGGCTCCTCTGACTGAAGTACCGCCGCCTTCCCAGCAGCGGCAGCCCTGGCCAACTTTTCAGTTTCCGTCTTATCAGGTAAGACGGCTGAGTCCAATCTATATGATGATCTTCAGATGGGCCTGGGCTGTCTCTTGTTGAACGGAGGGAGTGGGGGGAGCGATGGCTGGAGAGGGCTCAGTCTTTCTTTGCCTGGAAGAAATTACTTTCTTCCTCTTGAGAGGTGCAGTTGGTTTGATCCTGCAAATCACATACAAAATAAGATAACATTCATAGACATTGTTCGCCTTACTAAAGAAATTGAGGTTCGGCTTACTTCTGTACTGGAGCATTGAAGGCCGCATCTTCATCGTCCTCAATGTCGAGCACTTCGGCGTTAACAGGGATGGCTTTTCACGCTTCCGCCTTTCTGCTGCTGAAGTTGCTGCAGTGGCTCCTGAAGCCTTTCGTTTCCGAGTCTTTGAGGGCTCGGGTGCCGCTTCAGGCACGTAAAACAAAGGAGCCAGCAGATTATCCGGCAAAAGGGCGAGCTGAAATCAAAAGTGGTGTTAGTAAGGCAAACATTGTGGAAGTGTAAAAACAGTAATGGTAAATGCCTTACCTTGGAGCCGGGTTGGCGGCTGTGTACATAGGACGCTGCTCTGTGAGCTGGATCCTTTCCTTGGCAATCCTCTTAAAGCGATACATAAGGGCGTCGTGCGTAAGGTCACTCTCACTAACACGGAGGGGATCTTTCTTCTGGTCCGTGTAGTGGCACATGAGTCCTTTGCGATCTTTCAAAGGCTGGATTCGCTTGACAACCAACATAGGATGGTGTCTGCGCCCGTGAGTTGGGCACAGCAGTCTTTGTCAAATACTCAATCCGCCTTTGCATGCGACGGAGGTTGTCAGGAAGGACCTTCAGTGGTTTCTCGCCCCAAGAAAGGCGAGGCTCCGCAGGCAAAGGAGAAAAGCGAGGAAGTCCTATGTCTTTGCCTACTGGCGCCATGTCTTTGCAGTAGAAGAAGGAGCTATTCCAGCCTTTAATGGAATCTATTTTTGGCGCCTTAGGATACCAGTCTCTGCCTCTACGAAGGTTGATGCTAACTGTTCCTAAGGAAAGCAGTTCTTCCTTCTCTGTTTGGCGCTTGCAGTAAAGCAGTACTTGAAGAATTCTAAGCTGGGCTCTATGCCTAGGTATCCTTCGAATAAAGCCATAAAGCCAGCTATGTACAAGATACTATTGGGGCCTACGCTATGAGGCTGAAGGCCATAGTAGTCTAAGACTGATTGGAAAAAAGGATGCGGAGGCAAAGACAAACCGCGGAGGAGATGTGAGACGAGGAGCACTCGTTCATCGCCGGCGGGATCTGGAGCAGGGTGGCCGTACGCTGACCGCCAGTGGCATTCTCCTGTGGTGGGAGGATGCCCTCCTTTTGCAGCTGCGTGAGGTCCGCGTCGGTGATGGTGGAAGCTGCCCAGTTGCGGGATGATGCTTCCTCTCCCTCTCCTCTGCCTCCGCCGCATCGCCCTCGTCGGAGGGCTGGGCATTCTTCTCTGCTTCGGTGGAGTGGCCGCAGAACTTGTCGCCGCTGCCGCGCGAGATGCAGATGCATCCGCGGGCTCGATCCCCTCATGGTCAGATCTTGTCCTCCGCCGCCGCCGCCGTTGCCGCTCCCGTGGTCGCATCGGAGCTCTCCATGGGTGGGTGCGCAGGTGGTGGTGGTGGAGCTCGCCGGAGTTCAGATAGGACAGGTGCGAGGAGGACGATGAACAGGGAAATGACCAGGTGGAAAAATCAGTTCCCTTTTATGGGGGCCGTGCGCCGCGATTAGTGCGGTGAGATAACGCTCGCGTGATTTTCGCCACGCGTCCCGCAACGGTCAGATAGTGGGCATCTTCCCCGCACGCCTCGGAGATCGTGTGCGGAAAAATAGCAGTAATGGCGCACAACGTCTCTTGCTGTCCAGACTGTCGTGGACTGGCTTTGACTGCGGTGACGTCATGACAAGACTCGACGCTGACAGAATCTTTCTGCCAGATTGTTCAAAGTGCAGGAGAGTTCGGCTTAATCCTTAAGGCAGACTGAATGTCTCATTTTGGAATGCTCCAAGCTCTTCTGTCCGCCTTGCACAAAGGCGAAAGCCCGTGTTTCACAAAGACGGCAAACGAAGAACTTAAACCTTTCCGGGGACTACTGTGGAGGTTATGCCGAACGGGTATACCTGCCACGGTGGATAAAACCTGGCCCACCAGGAGGCCCATCAGATAAAGCCGGAGGGCTTAATGGAGAAGGCCTCATGGGCTTAGGCGCAAGGATAAGCTCTGGGCTGGCTTAGTGAAGTCCAAGACGAAGGCCTGGCTGCGTTCGCCTTAGGGAGCAAGTTAGGGTTTTTACCGTGTTAGTCTAGGACTCGTGATCTAGGTCGGTTAAGGCTTTCCTTGTAGGGGAAGGCTTGGCGCCTTTATAAGCCAGCCTTCCAGCGCCTTAGGGCACGCATACAACCTCATTGTAACCTGTACACATATTTGCCTTGAGTGAATTATAGCAGCACGTAGGATCTCGCCGCCGTCGTGAGATCCGAAGCTGGGTAAAATCGTGTGTGCAATCCCGTCACTGGAACCCTCCACGTTCTTCCCCACCTCCTCTACGGTACGTATGAATACTTCTAGTAGTTCCGCGTTACCAATACCTCGACACTTCACAAAAAAGGTAGTTTCGACAAAAAAAATGAAAAATGGGTTTTTAGTGCCGAAAAACCCATCTTGGTACCTATGTTAATATTGTGCGCAATTGCATTTTACGTGCGTGTGCAAAATTTAGGATCATTTCGACAAGGGATGCTATGGTTGAGGCCATACCCTGGCATAACCCTAATAACCCCGTTGACTACATAACCCACTTGACTCTCTCAGAACCCCGTCGAGGACGAAACTGTGAAAAACCCACCCCATTCCTGAAACTCCAGGGTTTTCCTGTAAAATCACCAAGCTCCTGAAACTCCAGGGGGTTTCTATAAAATCTCCCTTTCTTCTTCCCCCTGTCCATGGTCAGCCGACGGGGTTGACGAGGGGTATCCTCACCAAATCCCATGGTTAAGCACCTAGGGTTGAGATTACAGGGAGAGAACGTGGTAGTGATGGTAGTTTCGTCGGCTGACAAGCAGAGGCAAAGATTTACCCAGGTTCAGGCCCCTCGGGTGGAGGTAAAGACCCTACTTCCTGCTTGTCTGTTATTGATCGTGGAGATTATGAGGTTACAAAGAGGTTCCGGCGAGATGTCGATCTCGCAAGAGCTTTGTGGTTCGAGTATGGCTTGGTCCTAGATCGGCGGCCCTCCCAGCCTTTAAGTAGGCTGGGTCTCGGGAGTTCTTAACCGACCTAGTTTGTACATATGGAAAGTTCTAAACCGACTATGCCTATGTCTAATCTTGGAGGGTACTCCATCTTCTTGGGCCTTTGCCTTTGGGCTTCGAATAGACTCTTCGATATTGGGCCTCAGTCGCCACGTGCACCAGGTACCCTCAGGGTAGGGTACCGAGATGTATACCCATGTCAGTAGCCCCCGAGTACTTGTCTGACTCGAAGAATCGGGCATGGACTCTTTCGTAAGTGCACGTCATATGCTTTGCATTCAATATATCATAATTGGAATTCCTGTATGAATAGCACACGTTGGCTATGCCGAGTATTTCATCGACTGTGGTTTTTGCTTATGAAAATCAAGGGATAATAACTTAGCAGGCCCAGTACACTCGACGGATCGGGACTGGTTAACTACTCATTCGGGTAAAACCTTACTAGCTTTCAATCAAACTCAAGTCCCCGGACTCGAATTTGGAACAGACTTGTCAGATTCGACTAGGCCGCTTGAGGTCTTACTGAATCGATCTGCAGTATAACTTTGAATTTTACCCAACGCGTCCGTCGGGATTTTCATCATGTCTGCTGACACGGAAAGTATAAGGATTGACGTTGCTGGAACGGTCCTTAGCCCAGCTCAAAAGTTCGGCGGGGCTTACCTTTGCACTATGCGTGTAGCATCCGAGATATTTGCGACGGACGCAACTCGGGAATGTTTCGAGTATGTTTTTTGAACTTTGTTAGACGAGTCGTGTCCTTTGTTGACTGATATTTGCTGTTATGCTATCGGGTGCGCGACAGCGCTCCCGATGGGAGTAGCCCCCGAGATTGTGCTTTATTGCTTGCAATGGAGGATAATCTCAAAACATTCTTATCCTGCATATGTTAGTCGAAGAAACTTTTTGTCGTAATTCTAGCGGGTGCGCGACAGCGCTCCCGATGGGAGTAGCCCCCGAGATTATGTTGTATTGCCTGTAATGGAGGATAATCTCCATCATTTTTTCCTTTGTGCATCCTCAGTCGAAGAAATTTTTGATATGCTCCCGATGGGAGTAATATGAGTCAGTCGAAGGAAAGGTCGAGTGACCAATTTTGTCTTGACAGGGCTGTGCACATCCAAACTAAACAGGGCAGTCGCATTTTCTGAACAGATGCTTCAATGACATCAGGGATGACGTTTATTTCGACTGTGATTTCTGTCACGCGTGGCGTGCATTATGCTGCGATTGATGGGACGTAACACATAGGGGGGCCCATGTGTGCAGAGCTGACCGAACAACGGTGCAGTTTGGACTTGATTTGACCTCTCGGGCCCACTTTTCTCGGAGAGGTTATTATGGCTCCTCTTTTTGCGTGCGTAGTGGGCGAAGTGGCCGGCGACGGTTGCCCTCCGCGTTTGCCACGTGTACCGTCAGATTGCGTGCGTAACGCACGATCTGGATCTGAACGGCTATGATTGTTTTGGACTTGTGGTAAATAGGGGAACGGCGCTGGCATTTGTTTTTTACCTGCCATATGCTCTGCGCACCGCCCCTGCTCTATCGTCTTCCTTGCGCTCTGCCTCCATTGCTGCTGTGCTCGAGCTTTCGCTCCTTCTCCTTAGCCACCACCGCCATGGCGCCAAAGAGGAAAGCCTCTGCCACCACTGCTTCCGCGACTGACGCAGCCACCGTGAAGGGGAAGAAGATTGCGGCTAGCGCATCTGCGGCCACCGCCGACCTCAAGAAGAGTGACGGTAACTGGGCGAAGTCAACGATCAAGGCCACCCACCTCGAGAAGTTCCGCGAGGAGGGACTGCTGCCGCCGGCGGACCAGCTCAGCGTCCGCGCACCATCAAAAGAGGTACTCCCCGAGCCTCGCGCCAATGAGTGCGTATGTTTTGCGGAGTTCTTGCCTAGGGGTCTGTCCTTTCCCCTCCACGATTTCGTTCGTGGATTGCTTTACGCCTATGGGGTGCAGATCCATGATCTCACCCCTAACGGCATTATGCACATCGCCTGCTCTATGGTGTTGTGCGAGTGCTTCCTGGGAGTTGCTCCTAACTGGGCACTCTGGAAGTCCATCTTCACGGTTCGGCCCAACAACCGAGGTGGCCGAACCTATCCAGTCGGAGGCCTGCAGATCCAAGTTCGCAGCGACACCCGATACTTTGCCCTGAAGCCAGTCGACTCGGCACAAGGGCGGAGAAAAAGGTGGTTCTACGTGCTTGTCGACCAGGAAGGAGTCCCAGCATTCTCGACTGCTGGAATAGCTGCTAGGACGAAGGCCTGGGACCACGATCTTTCGACTGAAGAAGTGGCGGAAGCGGCGCCTCTGCTGGAGAAGATTGGAGGGCTGCTGAACAGCGTCACGGGTGTGCATTTGATTGCCACCTTCGTGAAGATGCGGGTATGGCCGCTCCGCGCTCGCGCCCACCCGATGTGGGAGTATGAAGGTGCGCTCGACGCCACCCGAATGAGCAATGAGGAGCTGTCGAAGAACGAGCTGGTGTCGCACGTACAGCTCATCACCAGCACGAAGTCCAGCGAACCCTGCAACATCGACTGCCCCGTCGACCCTTATACGGCTGAAAAGCCTTTGCCAGAGGTTAGTGGACACATCGAGTATATGATCTCCTTTTGTTATTTTGTTATGAGTATTTGTGACTATCGACTGCTATATGTTGTATGCAGGGCCACTCGACTTCAACAACCCTTCCCCCTCTTCCCGAAAATGGTCCAACCCATGAAACGGAGGTGACAGTGGAGGTGAAGGGAGGAGATGAATCGCCTCTACCTTCGGCTACCACATCCCCGACAGAGGAGGTCGAAGAGGAAGGGGCTGGAGAAGCACAGGACAAGGAGCGTGCCACGACATATGACGTGGGCGAGGCACCTGCTCGCAAGCGTCGTCGGGCGGCCCACATTGTGTCTTCTTCTATAAGCTCACCCACAAAGGAGGAGGAGCTGAGGGATGATGGAGACTCGGGTGCGTCTCCGAAGGCCACATCCGCTCCTTTGGACGTGAGTCCTTTGAGTTCGGCTCCTCCTCCCAAATCGGGTGAGGAGCTTCAGTTTGGAGGCCCAATGTTTGACGATCTCGACAGCAAGGAGGATGAAGAGCACAGGTATGTGTCTGAATATTTTTGTACCTTTGAGTTTCTGCATATTGATTGTCTTGCTTATGTCTTACTTCCTCTATTTCCTGCAGTGCTGAGACTGTGCGACCTCCAACTCCCCCAACCGAGAGAGCTTTGACTCCCCAGCCTGAAGCTTCTCCCGTTGCGGCTGAGGTTGTGAGAGAAGCCAGCACGGCCACTACCATTGAGGCCACCAAGATTGCGAGTGTGCCCACTCCGCAGGTTGGGACTTCTGCTGCCAAGCCTTCACCTTGGGTTGAACACGTAAGTGTCATTCTGTCGAGTCCTTAAATTTGGACTTTTTGCGTATAGCTTATGTCGGTTCAATGTGCACGCAGCCTTTCTATCTCAACCTGGTGGAAGCAGGCAAGGCATTTGTCCAGGTCGAGCAAGAAAGGGACGATCTGCGCGCTGCCAAGGAGCAACTTAGCCGTAAGTGTTTTTGGCTTCTGTATGTCCTTGCGTTGTCGATTGTGAATGACATCTGTGTATCTATCTCATGTGACAAGGCAACCGTTGAGTCTCGGGTTAAAGAGCTAGAAGAGGCACTCGCCAAGCAGCTCGAGGAGTCGAAGAAGGCGCTGGATGATGCCAAGAACTCCGCCGCCTTGCGCGAGAAGAATTATGCTGAGCCCTGGCGAGCCTCACCCGAGACGTAGGCGGTGAGTTGAATTTTTCACTTTTTGCCTTTGTCTTTTTTCCACTGAATAGTACGTAACATTTTATGTTACTTCTGCTGTTTTGAAGGGGCTGTTGGTGCACCGGCACCTATGGACCAGCCGAGTGGCGAGTTGTCTCTTGACCGTGCTATTGGCGACCTGGATGTCATGTCCACCCAAGCCAAGGACGCACTCGCCAAGTCTGTGAGCACGCTTGGCGCCGTGTTCAAGGACGTTTTCCCATTGAGCCAACCTCCCTCGACTGTGGACGGCTTCACCGACATCCTTGGCCCGGGGACCTCGACTATGAAGAACTTTGCTCGCACTTTGACGGTACGCGGCTAAGAGACCACCCTCAAACTCCTTTTGGGTCATGGGATAGAGGGTGACTACGAAGCCGCTCTGTCTGCTTTCCCTCGTAAGCCCGGCGGGAAACCGATGTCCTTAAAGCATTTGAACGAGCCAGCTGCAAAGTTGGCTGAAATTTTTATGGCCACCATGGAGCGTCGGACAGCAGAGGTCGCCTCTCGCGCGAGTAGGGCTAGGTCAGAGTCGATGTCTGAAAAGTAGGGCAGCCGCGCCTTTGATGTCTTGTAATTAAACTTATGACCATGCGAGTATGCATGTGCTTTTGCCACATTTGTATGAATTTATGTTCCATGTTGCTTGTAAGGCTGTGTGTTATTATTTGCCTAAGCTTTGTGATGAGTTTCTCATGAAAATTTTATGATGTTTGGAACAGAAAAAGCCAATCGCCACATCATCCAGCTCGGCGGGCATCGTGCCCCTACTCGATCCCGAGCTCAGGTGTCTAACGATGCCGCAGTAGTGCGTTATACGAAGTCTCGAATTGCAAAACTGGAGCAAGAGCTGGAGAGTACCCGCAATGAGCTGGATAGGATGAGGGCTAGGCCTGCTCTACCCACCCAGCGAGAGGAGTATGTGCTCGGCGAAATGGAGATCGTGAACAGGCAACTCGAGGGTAAGCATGACTGCTCTTATCCCTAGAAGTCGTGCTGTCTTTTTTTTTTGCTCACCCAACTTTGTGTTATTTGCAGTTTTTGTTCCAGACTTCCAGGCGGAGCAGGCTCGTGTAGAGGAGCAGTTGGACAATGCGACTGATGAACCCACGACTGGTCGTCAGCACTTTTGCTTGGATAGACACCGAGCGCGCATACTGGCAACTCTGAAGGATCGAGTGTGGCGGAGCACTATGCTGCTTGAGTTATGCAGGTCGGCCTTCAGTCGCATCAATGAAGCTTTTTTCCAACAGGGCCGCAACCGCAAGGTATCCACGCGTTGCTCGGGCTTTTCTGAGGCGTCGAGGCCTTCCGAGGCTTTATCACCCAGAAGCTTGTGGATGGCGCCAACGCAACCATGGCCTACCTCCGAAGTCAACGTCCAACTTTGCAGCTACGCCCACCCGTGCCTGGATCATCCTTGTCCCAGTCGAACCTTGATGATACATTCGATCATGCAAGGACATTGGTTGATTGCTATCATGCGCAACTTATGGGCCCTATTCTCTCAGTCAAGGATGAACCCGAAGATTAGGGTATTTATGCATAGGGAACATCCCCCGAGTGTAAATTTTGCCACTTGTACGTAGTACACATTTGTTTACTTGTATGTATGCAGCCCCCGAGTGTATCGAGTGGGGTTTTATAAGTATAGAACATGAATTCTACAGCCCCCGAGTGTATCGAGTGAGGCTGTGAATTATTACGATGTTTAAAGCGTCAAGTCATATTATTGAGCAACTTTTTTGTTTCTGAATCTTTTCGACGACCCAGCCCCCGAGTCATCGAGTTTGGCTGGGTGTTTTATGTTTGAAGGAGCGAGAGCTCAAGTTTTGGAGTAGCACAGCCCCCGAGTCTTCGAGTGAGACTAAGGTTGTGCGAATAAGTTTATGCGAGCAGTGGACAGGGGAAAATATGAGGAATCATTGACTATATTCCAATTATGAATGTTAGGCTGCAGGCCACCTCATTAAAAACCTTCCAGTCCCCTTAGGTACCCTGGTAAGGAAAAGAGCGCGTCTGAAACCTGCAGCCATCCGACATATGTGCCTATTACATTATGTGACTGAGCTATCTAAGCATAGAAACGGCGCAGCTGCGCAACGTTCCAAGGATTATGCGAGAGTTCGCCGGTCTTTGCGTGCTTCAGTCTGTATGCTCCACCGCCAATGACCTCGGTGATGATGAAGGGTCCTTCCCATGGAGAAGCAAGTTTATGCACCTTCTTTTGCTTCAGTCGAAGCACCAAGTCGCCAACTCGAAGGATCTGGTACGCAGTCGACGGCTATGATAGTTGCGGAGGTCTTGCTGGTACACAGCTGTGCGTGCTAGCGCCGTGTTGCGTGCTTCTTCGAGTAGGTCGACTGCATCCTCGAGTGCTTCATCTGAGTCGTCTTCATTGTATGCTTCGACTCTTGGTGCATTGAACCTTACGTCTGATGGCAGGATTGCCTCTGCTCCGTAGACCATGAAGAATGGGTAAATTGTGTTGAGGCGTTGGGTGTTGTGCGCAGGCTCCAAAGCACCGATGGGAGTTCCTCGACCCAAGCACCCGCAGCCCTTTTGAGTGGCACCAGTAGGCGTTTCTTGATTCCACTCGTCACAAGTCCATTGGCCTTTTTGACTTGGCCATTAGATTGCGGATGTGCCACAGATGCATAATTGAGCGTGATGTCTTGCTCTTTGCAGAAGGACTTGAATTCCTCAGCCGTGAAGTTTGTACCGTTGTCAGTGATGATGCTACTGGGCACACCAAAGCGGTATATGATGGATTTTATGAAATTGACTGATGTAGTGGCAGTCGAACTTGTGATAGGAACTGCTTCGATCCACTTGGTGAACTTGTCGACTTCCACCAGAAGGTGAGTATGCCCTCCATGGGAGGATTTTTTGAGTGGCCCAACCATATCGAGCCCCCACTGGGCGAAGGGCCAGGCCAATGGTATTGTCTTCAACGCCGATGCGGGTGCGTGCGGCTTTGTGGCGAACTTTTGACAGCCGATGCACCTTTTGACTATGTCCTCCGCGTCTTTGAGTGCTGTGGGCCAGTAAAAGCCTGCGCGAAAGGCTTTGGCTACGAGTGATCGACTGCTGGCGTGATGCCCGCAAGTACCTGCATGAATATCACGAAGGATGGCTTGGCCATCTTCAAATGCTATGCAACGTTGGAACATACCTGACACGCTGCGCTTGTATAGTTCGCCGTTGATGACGGTGTATGCTTTGGATCGTCGAGTCACACGCCGTGACTCTGTTATGTCTTCGGGTACCTCGCCACGGAGTATGTATGCGAGGAAGGGTTGAGTCCAAGTTGGCTCAACGAGGAGTACCTCGACTGGCGGGTCCTCTGTGCTAGGCGTCTTGCTCTGGCTGGTGCGGCTGATGTGGGAGGTGCTCGCTTCTTTTTTTATGGATCTGTGCTCGATGCGCTCGAAGAATACACCAGGTGGTATTGGTCCTTAGTCGCGCCAATATTGGCTAGCTTATCTGCTTCTTCATTGCTCTCACGTCCTATGTGCCGCAACTCGCAACCTTCGAAGCTGCCCTCCATGAGGTTATACAGGTCTCGATAGGCGATCATGTTGTCTGCGATTGCATCGCAGGCCTTCATTGTTTGTACCACAAGATTCGAGTCACCGTAGATCATCAGTCGAGTGCATCCGAGGGTTTTGGCCATCCTCATGCCATGGATTAGAGCTCGTATTCTGCTTCATTGTTTGATGGGAACTCGAACCCCATTTGCAGGATGTAGCAGAGCTTGTCGCCTTTTGGAGATGTGAGTATGACACCTGCGCCTTCGTTTTTCTTTGAGCCGTCAAAGTACATTGTCCATGAGTTGGACACATCTGGCGCTCCTGGGAGCTGAGCTTCAATCCACTCGGTGTGGAAGTCGGGTAAGACTTGTGCTTTGATGGCCTTCGGGTAATCATACTTGATGTCTCTTGGTGCTAGCTCGATGAGCCACTTTGCGACTCGCCCAGTTGCGTTGGGGTTTGTGAGGATGTCTCCGATCCCTGAGGTGCTGATTACAGTGATCGGGTGCTCGGAGAAGTAATGCGTCAGCTTCCTTGAAGACATGAACACGGCGTAAGCCAGCTTTTGATAGTGCGGGTACCGCTGTTTTGATATAGAGAGCACTTCACTCAAGTAGTAGACTGGACGTTGTATGCTTTGGGCATGTCCCTCCTCCCTGCGTTCGACTACCAGTACTGTGCTCACCACCCTGTTAGTTGCAGAGACATATAGGTATAGTGGCTCGCGTTCCCTTGGTGCGACGAGGATTGGAGGGCTTGTGAGGACTCGCTTGAGATCCGTGAAGGCTGCTTCGGCTTCGGGTGTCCACTCGAATTTTCTGCCTTCTTCATCAGTCGATAGAACGGGAGTGCTTTTTCACCCAGCTTGCTGATGAATCGACTGAGTGTCGCGACTCTACCCGCCAACTTCTGCACGTCGTGGAGCTTTGAAGGCCTTTGCATCGTCAGGATGGCCTATTTTCTCGGGTCTGCTTCAATTCCTCGAGCGAGACTAGATACCCGAGGAGTTGCCGGCTGGCACGCCGAACGTGCACTTCTTCGGGTTGAGCTTGATGTGGAAGCGTTTGAGGTTTGCGAACGTCTCTCGCAAATCATCGAGTAGTGTTCTTTCCTCCCTTGTTGTGATGACTATGTCGTCTACATAGACCTGGACGTTTCGCCCAATTTGCTTCTTGAGACAGTCTTGCATCATGCGCTGGTAGGTTGCGCCTGCGTTCTTGAGCCCGAAAGGCATCATGGTGTAGCAGTAGACCCGAGTGGGGTTATGAACGCCGTTTTCTCTTCGTCTTCTTCCTTCATCCTTATCTGATGGTAACCCGAGTAAGCATCCAGGAAGGATAAGCGAGCGCACCCGGCGGTGGAGTCGACGATCTGGTCGATTCGAGGTAGTGGAAAGTGATCCTTTGGACAGCACTTATTGAGTGCTGTGAAATCTACACACATCCGAAGGATATCTGTGTTCTTCTTCTCCACGAGTACGGGGTTGGCCACCCAGTGTGACTTCTTGATTTCTCTGATGAAACCTGCTGCGAGTAATCTGTCGACCTCGGCTTCGACTGCGATTCTTTTGGGCCGGATATACGGCGCATCGTTTGCTTGACTGGTTTAGCTTCTGGAAATAATTGTAGAGAGTGCTCGGCGAATTCCCTGGGAATACCTGGCATGTCTGCTGGACACCACGCAAATATATCCCATTCTCACGGAGGAATTCGACGAGCGCGCTTTCCTATGCGCTAGGCAGACTCGACGAGACATTGACTGTCTTGGTCGGGTCAGTCGGGTGCACTTGATGTGACCTTGTGTCATTGGTGGCGTTGAATGCTCTGTCGACTGCCATCTTTTTGTGTTCCGGCATAAGTGTTCTATCGTTGGAAACCGCTAGCTCGGCGAACGTTGCTTCCATGCCAAACATCTCAGAGATTTTGCTGAATTCCCGATCGCAAGAATCGGACTTTTGAAAGTTTCCCTTGACTGTGATTACTCCTTTTGGTCCAGGCATCTTTAGCTGGAGGTATGCGTAGTGTGGCACCGCCATGAATCGAGCGAACGTCGGGCGTCCAAGTATAGCATGGTATTGTGACTTCCAGTCGACCACTTCGAACTCAATGGACTCTGTCCTGAAGTGGTTTTTGTCCCCGAACGTTACGTCGAGTTGTATGGTGCCTTCTGGGCTTATTGCTTTGCCTGGGACGATACCGTGAAAGGTATTTGAGGACCTTGGCAGGTTTTTGACTGACCTGTTCATTTTGCGGAGCGTATCTGCGAAGATTATGTTTATGCCGCTGCCACCATCCATGAACACCTTGGACATGGCGTAGCCTCCAATTTGCGCATCGAGTACCAGAGCAGAGTGCCCTGGGCGAACAACCGACGGAGGGTGGTCCTCTCTGCTGAAACTTATTGCGGTTTCAGAACCCTTCAAGAATTCAGTTACAACAGGAGGTGACATGACTGCCATGTTCACTTGTCGAGTGCGAAGTTTTTGCTCCCTGTTGGAAGGGCGACCTTTCTGTATCATGTACATCTGCCCTTGGGGTGAGGGTATTGAGGCTCGTCCACCCGAGGTACAGGTTGTATGGCACCCGCGATGTTTTCGCCTGCGTGAGGCTGTGGTGGTGGAGGTGGTGCCATGAGAACTGGCACATTGTTTGGCTGAGGCACGGGCGCGGGTGCGTGTGCTTGTGCGGCTGTTGCCTTTCTGAGATTTATGTAATCAGACGCCATTTGTTCGAATTCCCTGCAGTTTCTCATCGAGTGATTGGAGCGTAGTTTTCCGTCTTCTCCTTTGTACAAGTGTAATCTGAATCAGCATCCATCTTCTCTTTGAATGATCGCTCGGATTGTTCCCGGATCTTGACTTGCGCCAGTCCTTCCTTTTGTAGCTATCACTGTGTTGGCCATGGTCTCGACTGTCTCGGCGATCATCTCGACTGTCCCGTCGATCGTCTCGAGTGTCCCGTCGATCTTCTGATCGTCGGTCGCTTATGTCTTGGTCGTTGCGGGGTGTGGAGAACCCAGCCGCCATGAACTCGGGTCTGGCGTCGTCGTAGTGACGTTTTGAACGTTTGCGCCTGCGGTCATCCTGTACGAGTCTCTGTGGCTTCGACTGGTATTCTCATGTTTGTCATGGGGTGAGGACCCGCGTGTGGTGCGTGCCATATCTTCTCCATCGGCCCACTCAGTCGCGATCTGCAAGAGGTGAGCTACAGATTTTGGCTTTTGGCGGCCGAGTGCTTCTTTGAAGTCTCGCCTGGCGAGGCCCATGACAAAAGCATCCATGGCCATATCTTCTGAAACTACTCCAACTGAGTTACGTATTTCGGTCCATCGTCTGATGTATGACCTCAATGTTTCATCTGACCGTTGAACACAAGCTCGGAGCTCCTCAAATGTTTTTGGGCGCTCACATAGAGGCTCGAAGTTTTTGATGAAGTCATCGCGGAAGTGATCCCACGAGTCATATTTTGATGAAGGTAGGGCCTTGAGCCAGTCGCGAGCTGTGCCTTCGAGCATGAGCCGTATGTATTGCATGGCTGTGGTGTTTGTGCCGCGTTGGCACGCAACAGCCAGCCTGTAGTCTTCTAGCCACCCAGAAGGTTCCTGTCGACCCGTGTACTTGGGTTGCTCGGATGTGAGTTTGAACCCTTTGGGCATCCGCGTCTCGCGGACTCGTCGAGTGAAGCATGAGGCCCCATGTGACTGAGGCTCCGGATCAGAGTATGAGTCGCTGCTATAAGATCTGCGTGATCTGCTCCTGGACCTGCGCCAACGAGAGCTGCTTCTTTCCTTCGAGTGGTGGTGACGACCACTGCGATTATGCTCTTCACGACGTGTTTCAACGATGGCACGATCTCGACTCCCTCCTGGAGCTGTCGGAATTTGGCCTATAGCCTTTGCTGCTAAGGCGAGTGATTTGATCTATTGGCGATGTAGTTTTGCGTTAGGATCATCAGCTGGAGGCTTGATGGCCTCGAGGTATGCTGCTGCGGTGAAGAGAGCACCCGCGGCAGTTTTGGGTACTGGAACTCCTTCCGCGTCGTATGTCATGAAAGAGTTGCCCAGATTGCGGTTGAGTGCCGCCCTCTCCTCCGGCGAGAGGTGTGACAACCTTGATCTGGGTCTTGTGTCTGCTTGCCCGGTAGAGCTCAGGGAGAGCTGCCTTCTGCGCGCACTCGACAAGCTAGCTTGCTTTTTACGTTCTTCGAGTGTTGCTCTGATCTGCTGCAGTCGAAGCATTTCCTACCAGGTGAAGTACTGGAAGGTCAACATCTCCTCCCGTGTTGCGTCTATAGGCATCATTGTGCACTCCTTAATGACTTTGTCTGCTTTTACTGCCATCTCAGCAGTGATTGTGAGAGTTGTAACTCCGTCCGGCATGGTGACCGTGCACGGGAATTCTGTAGGCCTGCGGGTAGCCGCAGCTTCTGATGATTCTGCAGCGAAGGCGACATAGACCTGCTGGGGTATCACCCGAGGGTATGTGTGTGTGCCTTCAAGTCCCGCCATGGACACGTCGTCGTCATCTAGGCTCATGTTGGAGTCGATACGCCCATCGAGTGGTCCGTCTGGACGGATTTCGCTGTCGATGCCTTCATCGCCTATGCTCATCTCGATGTCGGCGAAATCGTTATGAATCTCGGAGTCGAGGTTGTTGTTGCTGGTGCAGATCTCGGAGTCGACGTAGCTGTCGATATGAGTGTCGAGTTCGTCAAAGTCGCTGAGGGAGATCCCGCAGTCGAAAGTGTCATCAAGTGGGAGATCGTGCTCAGGATTGTTTATGGGGTATGCTGATTCGGCCTCCTCTCCTTGAAGTTCGTCGATGAGTTCGTTCATCTCTCGAGTCGACATGGTTGTTGCAGATGAACAAGCTTGGAGATTTGACGATGGTATGGACACAGATGGATCCGCAGCCGAAGGAGTCACAGCCGATGCAGCCTCGGGTGCGGAAGTCGCGAGTTGGCGTGGATCCGTCAAGTCCTGCACACCAAGCTTGTTGACGAAAAAATTGAACGAACCAACGGTTAAACCCAAACCTGACTCGAGATTGGACAAGGCCTCCTGGAACTCTGGCGAGTGCGGCTCGAAATCCATCAGAGGATCTATGCACTTTTTGCGGGTGAAGTTGGCGTATCGCCGTTTGTCGAGTGAGCCGGCGAATTGTCGTGTGCCGCCTGAGTTGGCGAGTTCTGATTTGTTGATGCAGCCGGCGAGTTGCCGTTTGTAGATCCGATCGACGAGTCGCCGACTTCCGATGGAACCGAAGAAACCGTGAGTCCAGCACTATTCTTTCCCACAGACGGCACCAATTGACGAGCGGTATCCTCACCAAATCCCATGGTTAAGGACCTAGGGTTGAGATTACGGGGAGAGAACGTGGTAGTGATGGTAGTTTCGTCGGCTGACAAGCAGAGGCAAAGATTTACCTAGGTTCAGGCCCCTCGGGTGGAGGTAAAGATCCTACTTCCTGCTTGTCTGTTATTGATCGTGGAGATTATGAGGTTACAAAGAGGTTCCGGCGAGATGTCGATCTCGCAAGAGCTTTGGTGGTTCGAGTATGGCTTGGTCCTAGATCGGCGGCCCTCCCAGCCTTTAAGTAGGCTGGGTCTCGGGAGTTCTTAACCGACCTAGTTTATACATATGGAAAGTTCTAAACCGACTATGCCTATGTCTAATCTTGGAGGGTACACCATCTTCTTGGGCCTTTGCCTTTGGGCTTCGAATAGACTCTTCGATATTGGGCCTCAGTCGCCACGTGCACCAGGTACCCTCACGGTAGGGTACCCGAGATGTATACCCATGTCAGGGGTCGTCGATCCGGCGTGAGCGGGGACGCGAGCGAGAACTCGTTAGCGGTCGCGTTGGATGCGCTCGACCAAAATATGGCGGCGCCGCCTCCTAATGGTCACCGGGTGACCCAGTGACGGCATTTGGCGGCGGCAGACACCGGCTTTTCGCGGCGACGGCGCGACGACGAATAAGGCCAAAAGGAAGAGGGATACGAGGTCGGGGACGACGAAAGCTCGGGGGAGGCCGGACGGAGGCAAATCAAGCATGGCGGCCGACGACCGGAGGCGAGGAAGATGGCGTCGATCCCGACGACACAGTCCATCCCGGCTCACGTGATTCAGCGTGGAGAAAGAGGACTAGGCGGAGCTCACAGTGCCACTAGTTTGAGCAGGGTGGCCGGAATCGTCGAGGGCGTGATCAACGGAGGAAGATCCTCCATTGATGACGTCAACATGACATCATCCTCCATTATTATTTTCTGAAATTCTTTTCTGAAAAGTATAAATCTATTACATGTGGATTCCGTATCAGAAATTTAAACATTTCCAAAAATAATTCTGAAATTATTAAATCTATGATATGTGTGGCCCACTCGTTAACAATAAACGGTTAAACCATTGACTGACGGAAACGTCCAGTTTGAAATTTTGTGAGGGTTTCAAACAGTGGGGAAAAGTGAAGAAAAGTTAAGAGCGTGGGGATGACTGAGTAGAACTAAAAAATCAGGGGCACATAAATAGAAAACCCATATTATTATTGCTTATTACTCCCTCCGTTCCAAATTAGATGACTTCCATTTGTCCACGTGCGGATGTATCTATACTTGTAACATGTCTAGATACATCCGCATGTAGATAAATGAAAGTCATCTAATTTGGAACGGAGGGAGTACTATAATAGACTTGATCCACTCACACTTTCATAAAGTTGTTTTTCAGGTGTAGCTAGATCTTAATTTACCGCTCACTTCTTTCTCCTCATACTCTTCCTCCGGTTCAGCAAAAAAATATAATATTTAAAATTTAACCCTTATAGTCTTACATCGTCCAACAATAACAACAAACACTAGCATTCATGCTGTCATAAAAAGGAAAAACAACAGTAGCATTCACCGAAGTATCACAACAGGGTCCATCAAAATCACTCGAAAGGTGTCACCATCAAATTCAAGCAAAAATATACTGAAACTATTATCACCAGCAGCGTTTATAACGCTGGATCCTACTTGGCAGCTTTGGCCACCGTTTCCACCTTGGGCCCAGCCACCACCACGGCGCCGTACCGGAGCACCTCGTCGTCGCGGCAGATCCTGGCCGTCGTCTCCGCCGGGAGCGTCACCACCACGTCCCTCGCCGCGTCCCCCTTGGCCGCTGGCACGACGACAATGAGCCCCTCGCCAACCGCACCGCCGATGCGGCACGCCACGCGCGCCGGCGGCTCCCCGGCCACGAACTCGGCGCCGTACAAGGGCAGATGGTCCAGCGCCATGCAGGTGAGCTCCGGCCCGTACATCTGGAAGGGCTCGCCCCCGTCGGCCTGCCGCGCTTGCAGCCACTCCACGGCGGCCCACAGCTCCTCCTCCGGCACGCCGGCCACGCGGCGGTCCAGCGCGGCCGCCACGGCCGACAGCCCCGACGCCAGGTCGGCGCGCGCACGTGTGAAGTGGACGACGCTGCCGTAGTACCCCGACGGGAGCGGCGCGTGCATCTTCTTGCGGAAGTCGAGCGCGAGGGTGATATCCTTCCCGCTCTCCTCGGTGGCGCCGGCGCCAGAGACGCGGAGCCAGAAAAGCGCGGCGAGCACCGCGAAGGGGGTGGTCTCGGGCGCGAGGGAGGACAGCAGCGCGCGCATCGCGGCGTCTGGGAAGTGGAATGTGGCGGATGACATAGCAGCGGCGGCGTCGGCGCTAGGCTTTGCGGCGGTCGACTTGGCGGCGAGCATAGGCGGCGCCGTAGGCTGCGAGGCGGCCGGGGACACGGCGAAGGACGGCGAGTGGAGGAAGGGCGAGTATGGGCTGGTGCTCCGGCGGTGAGCGGCGGCCCAGCAGTGGAAGAAGAGCGCGGCCGCCGTGGGGTCGTTGTGGAGGTGCGTGCAGCTCAGGCCCAGCGCGTACGACTTGTCCGTGAACTCCGTCAGCTGCATTACAGTGCACAGGTTGCAGGCATGTGACACATTGAATTGAGCTGAGAAAATTGACGAACAGCTACTCCATGAACAATTAAATTCTCTGATCTGTCCTACTGCTACACTACTGCAATCTGCAAAGCCTGCCTTCAACATGACAACTACTCCACTAGCAATGAAGTGAATCAAATGCACTATGCAACTCGAAGATCTACATAATGGATCGATGGAACTAATTATCAACTATGCTCGAGATGATTAAAAGTGAGCGAGAGGATTAGCCACCTGAACGTAGAAAGAGGACCAGATGTAAGGCTCGGATCCCTTTTGCTCGTAGTAGGCGAGGTCCATCTCCTCGTCGGCGGAGGCCGTGGCGAGCCACTCGTCGAGCGTGACCGCGGCCCTGGCGTCCACCATGCGCACGCCGGCGTCGTTGCACTTCACGATCCACCCCGACCCGGGCGCCTCGCCTTCGCCGCGGGTGAGCCGTCCGACCATGGCCGGGTAGAGCGAGAGCACCTCGGAGAGCGACTCCTTGAGCGGGTCCCGGTCGACGCCCGGCACGGCGCGGCAGTAGAGCACCAGGTGCACGGCGTGCCGCTCCATGGCGTTGTCCAGCGCCGAGAGCGTGTGCGTCTTGCCGGGGCGCACCGGCGTGACCGAAGCCGCCGTGGACTTGGCGTACCGCGTCACGCGGCTGCCGGGGCCAGTCGCCATGCCCGCCGCCGTCGCCATCGCCGTCGGCATGGTCTGCGGTCACCGTGCGCAAACTCAAGAGGAAATTGGAGAAAGGGTCAGCCCGAGACGAGTGAGATTTGCTCGTGATGGGGAGGGGAACTGGGAGCGCATATGTAGATCCGGGAAATTAATATGGCGGGAAGGGTTGGCGGGGTTTAGCTGCTGGTAGCTGAGCGCACATAACTGGCTTTTAAATCACGGCAGACGTGCCACGGTCTGATTGGACGCACCGGCGCTCGTGGAGTGTCTGGTTAGTTGACTGGTCGTTGCCTCGAGCATTGAGGTGGCGTCATGGCCTCACCGCTCACGGCATAGGACCGGAGAAATCTCTCGTGGATCTCCTTCGGTCATGGAGCAATCTAGACCCGCAAAAAAAAGGAGCGATCTATAACACCGAATCTGCACAAAAAAAGGTGAGCGCAACCCAGGCAAATAGAATGGCTGCATCTTCAATCCACCAAGAGCCAGGCATAGTTTCAGGGTCCCAACAAAACTACTTTGTGAATTCGCCAAAAAAAAGATATGGATGCGCCGAAATTCATAATGACTCCTGAACTCATATGTTTCTTGTCCAAATAAAAATAAATAGTAAAATATTTCAAAAAAAACTGAAAAACAATTGGTGACGAACATATACAGATGTTTACATATGTGCTAAGTTTCATGAGGAAATAGTCTTTGTAGTGCTGTGTGAAAAAATCAGTGACCAAAATGAGGCTTAAAAAATATCTTTTTATAGCACTGACTTTGTTTTTTCGCATAGAGTACCACACGGCATTTCATCATGAAACTTTGCACATATATAGAACACTCAAATATAATCATCATCATTTTTTTCAATTTTTAAAAATGTTTTACTATTTTTCTGTTTCGGACAGGAGCATTCGATTAAAAAATATCTTTTTATAGCACTGACTTTTTTTCCGCACAGAGTACCACACATGGCATTTCATCATGAAACTTTGCACATATATAGAACACTCAAATATAATCATCATCATTTTTTAAATTGTTTTAAAATGTTTTACTATTTTTCTGTTTCGGACAGGAGCATTCGAGATCGAGAGTCAAAACACCACTCTCATGGATGTGATCATATTAGTGGGGATAATCTCCATAGGGATTGGGTGAAACCCCAAACTTCACCCAATCCCATCAAATTATCCCCAGTCCACTATAAAGGAGTAGTGTATTGGGTTTTAAGTAAACTACACTAGAGTTTGGATAATTCTGGGGAAAATGGGGATACAACGGTCCAATACGTACACTAGTACCAAACAGAGTTTTGGGGATAATCTCGGCCTTACCCAAAAAATACACTAGTAGCAAACAAGGCCGTAGGAAGATGAAATTCCTACCTCTCCACATCAGACCGTTACGTCGATCGGATACCAATTCATTCTCGACACCCTGGTCAGGTTGGCTATCATTTTGTTGGTGCTCATCTCGTGCCTTCTTTTCTTCATAACAGCTTTCTAGCCGTCAAAATGGTTGGTGTCTAATACAATAAGTTGTTGCGTACATTTCTCTGGAAGGGTGCTGAGAATTGCATCCCTACACCATGGACAACGGGGCAAATCGTGGCAAAGGAAGATTTTCCTTTAGTGATTATATTGGTCTCTCACCTGTAATTTATTCATGTAAAATGATGTCAACTTTTAATGTTTATTAGTCAATAGTATACGTGACAGAAAATACTATAATAGTTACAAACGTACTTTCGTATTTGAGACCTCTTTCCAGGCTTATCCACCGGCCCTAATGACAAGTCTTCGACTCTTCATTCTCACAAGTCTATGTGTCTTGGTTATACAATGGTGTGTTTGTTCGCAACTTCACATCAATTGGTTGGTTTTTGTAGGCTATTTCGCAGATGAAATCACATACTACCATGTACAAGCCCTTCTTGTGACGTTGCCATACAAATATTATCTTGCTAATTGAGTCCATCATATTGCTTAACAGGTGACCTGGAGCCTCCTCCCCGACGCGGATTCAACCCGCGATTGAGACACCCCCTACGGTTCGCGCCGTCGTCAGCAGGGTCCTTCCAGTTAACTTTTCGACCCACAACGAGTTAAATAATATAATTACACTAAAAATTTATACATTTTTGTTATTTTGTTCACCATATTATTGTTTTAACAAATATATGTCACATACTTAGTTCGTATTGTTAACCATAGAATATGTTTAATTGCTTTCCATTGTATAGTTGTAATGTTTACGGTTGGAAATATTTTTGAGTTACGGAGAAAGTTATTCCTGGGTGAGATATTGTCCTTAACAAGATACAAAATCATCTTAATGTGAAAACAATTAAAAAGGAAAAAGGAACGACTCCTTGATGTTATTAAAATCGATGACTTATATAACATATATGTATATTATTGTGTGGATGTTCTTATATATTTTTAGTATTATTAATTATTTTGGTAGAGATTCCAATGTGTTAAACCTAGCAAATATCTTACAGAGGTGTGTAGTGTATGGCTATGCAAATATATAGAAACTTCTGAAGTATAAATTGAATCTTGACATGATTATCATTTTTACTTGGTCAAATGTGTCTTATAAGTTACCGTGGATTAGTAATAAGTTGATAATATGTTGTTGATTTACTTGTTAAAGAAATATCATCGCTTATTATAATCACCGATGAACATAAAATATTACGGGTTCTACTATTGCACACAACAAAATTCAGTTTATTATATATGCTCACTACAATGTGTCTCCATATACAATTGCTTTTGTAAGATTTTAAATAAAAAGTTATGCAGATATTAAACATGTGAAATATATCTAGCAAAACGTTAAATATATCATGTGTACGGTATTCACAAGGTAGACTAATATCCAAGTTAAACTTAACAACGCTTATTTGTTTCTCTGTTTATACCAAAAAAAAAATCTTTAGACAGCTCATTTGAATGGACAGAAACGTGGGAAGACGCCACAGTTTTCCAGTTTCTCATGGCTCGTGGGCTCGTACGGCCTTTCGTTCGTTTGGGCCCTCTCAATTAAATTCGATACCGCCAGCACGGTCCAGACTACAGAGATGTGCTCGGTGTCCCTTTCCGCACCGCTCCGGCGAAAATATCTGGGGATCATGTCATCCGCACCAGTGCACCACACAGGTGTCCGGTGGCCACGGCACGTCGGCATCCACCATTTAAGCGGCTCGCTATATATGACGGCGAGGAGGAGAAACAGAGCGCCGAACAATGCTGAGCGCTTGCCGCTTGGGGAGAGCTAGTCGATGGAAAGCAAGCGGAGAGTGGAAAAAAGCCGGCGAGGGGAACAGAGCGAGCGGCAGATCGATCCATTTTCGGGTGGTTGCCATCTGAGCATTGCACGCCGGGCGCACCCGCTGGGCAGCGGCCGGCCAGCCAACACGGCGCCGCTGCAAGTCCAAGCGCCACGCCGCCACCGTATCGGTGGATGGCGTCGGCAAGCATGGGTGCCGGCCGGCGAGGCCACGGAGGAGACGCGCGCGACGCGTGATCACGACAAGATTGCGAGGATTAGCTCACGGTAGCGTTGCCCGGTGCCGCACTGCCGCTCGTCGGCGCTCGCGAGAGAACCGAGCCCGCCCATATGCTCGTGGCCTCCGCAGGTAAACAAGAAAGGCCGTATGACCGTATGGGCCAACGTTTCTTGCCCATATGCTCATGGCCTCCGCAGGTAAACAAGAAAGGCCGTATGACCGTATGGGCCAACGTTTCTTGCAAATTTAGGGCTGAGGCCTCGGAGCCGGCCCAGACACCTCCTCGGCGCACGTTCTCCGTGGTGCTCCCGTCCTCTCTTTTTTTTTTTTTTGCGAGGAAACAAGAGAATTACAGGAAGAACATTACAGAGAACACCCCAAGCAAGATGGAAATTACAAACCGGTTCATCTGCAACCTAGAGACGCCGGCGAAGAGCAGAACATGCCGGTGGCGCGCCGCCGTCGCGTCTTCCTTCAAGCCTTGGAAACGAAGACGTCCCCTGACGGACGGGAAGTCGCCGGACCTCGAACTCCGTGGACACGGAGCCTCCATCCAGCTCCCGCTGCACCTCCATCGTCTTCCATGCGCATCTCGAGCTTCAAGATCGTCAACCCAGATCCGCCGCCACGCGAGATCTGGGAGGGGGAAGGCGCCCCCAGCGGATCCGTGGATCCCAGAGGGCGAAGGGGACAGGCACAGCACCGCGGACCTCCACCGAGCTCCACCGCGAGAGGAAGGATGTACCTGCACCAAAAAGGACGACGGCTCCACCTCCTCCAAAGCTCCGCCGCCCGGAAAGCACCCAGCTCCTACACTATCTACACGCGTGAGACAGGGATCCCCCGCCCTCCCGCCGCCGAAGCGGCCGGCGGAGGGCGAGGGATCGACTGGATCGACGGCGAGGCGGTGGATCTGCGCGCGGGCGAAAAATCGCCTCTCTCTACTGCAGCGGGAGAGAGGAGACGACCAAGGCTTCGTCTGGTTGTCCTTCACGTGTGGTGCTCCCGTCCTCTCGGCGCAACAAAGAGACAAAGCGCACCGTACAGACCTCGCTCTGTAGCAAAAGTGCTCCCACTCCGTGATTTTGCACGGACGCATGCCCCCTCGATTCTTTGTGTAGTTGAAACTCAGGTGCACAAGTGTAGAGTGGAAGGACTAGCAAGTACGCTAGGTTATGATCGTAGCTTCGCTGTGAGCAGCGATGGTCGCAGCGGAGGTCTAGGAATTTTCTGGAATAATGAAATAAATATAGAGATTCTTCCTTATTCTCAGTACCACATTGATGCTATTGTTTCGTCTGCTAGTATGGAACCGTGGCGGTTAACCTGTGTGTACGGAGAAGCACAAGTCCGAGAGAGGCATAAGACTTGGGATATGTTGAAGTACATTAAGTCATCCTCGAATCTTCCTTGGCTTTGTATCGGTGACTTCAATGAAGTACTCCTAAGGGAGGAGCATGACGGTGTTAATATGAGGAGCAACCATCAGATTGCAGGCTTTCGCGACGTGGTTGATGTTTGCGGATTGTCGGACCTCGGATACACCGGAATTCCATGGACCTTTGAAAAAAAGGTGAAGGGGGGGGGGGGGAGATATAGTCGCACCAGGTTGGACAGAGCGTTGGCAACGGCAAGCTGGTGTGAACGATACCCTCTGGCTGAGTTAGCGCACATGACTGCATCGACGTCTGACCATTCGCCTATCCTCCTAAAGTTTGAACCAACAAATGGTAATGTTAATGCGAGGAAGCGTTTGTTTCGGTACGAAGTTATGTGGGAAGCCCACGAAGCCCTGGATCCTTTTATCAAACAGTCTTGGGAAGGGGGCGAGCCAGCAGCTAATACTGGAGATTTACGTGAGAAACTCCGGGAGATGTCGGAGGGTTTAACACAGTGGGACAGGGACACCTTCGGTAATGTGCGAAGGCGTTTGAGGGAGCTGCGCTCGCGGTTAGCGCAGCTGAGAGCTGCTCCTGGACGGACTGGTCCGAGCTATGAAGAAACAAAAGTATGCGACCAACTGGTTGAGCTTCAACACCGAGAGGAGACAATGTGGCGCCAACGGTCAAGAATCCAGTGGCTCTCGGAGGGTGACAAGAACACCCGCTTCTTTCATCAGCGGGCAAGTCGACGCAAGAAGAAGAATAAAATTGTTAAGTTGCGCCGAGATGATGGTGTGATCATAGAGGACCAGGAAGTGTTGGCTGGGATGGCGAAATCGTTTTTCCAGAACCTCTATGAGTCGGAGGGGACAACGGGTATGGACCAAGTTTTACATACCGTACCGTCTAAAGTGACAAGCCAGATGAATGTGGAGCTGACAGAACCATACCTTGAGGAGGAGGTTAAGATCGGCCTATTCCAGATGTTCCCAACTAAGGCACCTGGCCCGGACGGCTATCCAGCCCATTTTTTCCAGCACAACTGGGAGGTATGTGGGAAGGAAGTAACTTCAGCAGTGCTTCGTATACTGCATGGAGAAGACAGCCCGGAATTGATCAATGATACTTTTATAGTTCTTATTCCAAAGGTAACTAGCCCGACAGAACTTGGTCAGTTTCGCCCAATTAGCCTTTGCAATGTCTTGTATAAAATTGCATCTAAGGTGATTGCTAACCGGCTGAAAAAGATACTCCCAGAAATTGTCTCGCAGGAACAATCAGCCTTTGTTCCAGGGAGGTTAATCACAGATAATATCATAGCAGCTTATGAGTGCCTACATTTCATGAAGAGAAATAAAGCCAAGAAGAACAGGCATTGTGCACTCAAGTTGGATATGAGGAAAGCATACGACCGGGTGGAGTGGTCGTATTTGGAGGCAATTCTACTCAAGCTGGGGTTTGCTCCTTCTTGGGTAGCCCTTGTGATGAGACTGGTGTCCTCGGTCACATTCTCAGTCCTTTTTAATGGTGCCCCAACTGAATCGTTCAGACCTTCTAGGGTATTCGTCAAGGCGATCCCATATCACCATATTTGTTTTTGCTGGCAGCAGAGGGCCTTTCGTGCCTATTGAAATCAAGAAGTGTTGTTCCATCATCGAGCTTACAAGGTTTAAAGGTGGCGAGCTCCGCTCCGGCGGTTAACCATTTACTATTTGCTGATGATAGCCTGCTGTTTGTGAAAGCGAGTGTGGAGGGTGCGGGAGAAGTTGCTGATGTTCTGGAGGAATATTGTCAAGCTTCTGGCCAACGAATAAATTTGGACAAATCGTCGGTGTTCTTTAGCAAAGGATGTCCGGAGACATTACGAGAAGCTATGAAATTACGTCTCAATGTGCAAAATGAGACGCTAAGTGAAAAATACTTGGGCATGCCATCTGATGTGGGACGTTCTATAAATGGAGCTTTCCAATATTTAAAAGATCGTGTGTGGAAGCATGTCCAAGGCTGGCTGGAAATTTTGTTACCCTTCGGTGGCAAGGAGATTCTGATTAAGGCTGTCGCCCAAGCAATCCCAACGTACTCAATGTCGTGCTTCAAGCTGCCTAGAGGATTGTGTGACCAAATTAATGGCTTGCTACGCAATTTTTGGTGGGGTTGTCGTGATGGGAAGAGGAAGACATGTTGGGTTTCTTGGGATGAAATGACCAAGCCCAAATATGCTGGAGGTCTAGGTTTTCGGGATATTGAGCTTTTTAACCTTGCTCTTCTAGCTCGCCAAGCGTGGAGAGTGCTACAAAACCCGGATACTCTAAGTGCTGCTATTCTAAAAGCAGTTTACTTTCCTGATGGCGCTTTCTTGGATGCCGAGGTGGGGTCACATGCCTCACAGATTTGGCGATCTATTGTGGAGGGAAAGGAGGTTCTGAAACAAGGCTTGATTCGAAGAATTGGCTCGGGAGAGACGACCCACGCATGGAATGACAATTGGATTCCTCGAGATTGTGCAATGAGACCAATAGCATGTATGAAGCAGGACCCTCCGGTTGTTGTTTCTGATTTTATTGATAGTACGACAGCAACCTGGAACCTGATGAAGTTGCGGGAGTACTTCTTACCGATGGACATCACGATGATTCAGTCCATTCCGATAGGGACTGCTCGTTTTGATGACGATTGGGCGTGGCACTTTGAGCGCAATGGATTGTTCTCAGTGCGTTCTGCTTATCGCATGTTGGTGAATACAAAGCAACGACGAGAGGCGTGGTTGGAAGGTACAGCCTCGGGCTCTCACCACCAGCGAGATGAAAAGGACTGGACAAGTCTTTGGAAGACGCAAGTCCCTTCTAAAATTCGGGTATTTTTGTGGCGCCTGGCAAAACACTCGATCCCGACGGGCGATGTTCGTTTTAGACGTAATATGGCTCCAAATGCCGCATGCTCTTTGTGCGGGATGGAAGACTCCTGGAGGCATTCATTATTGGAGTGCAACATGAGCAGGAGTGTGTGGGCTCTGACTCCAGAGTCGATTGCTGAACACGTCCACCATGTCGCAGAACCAGATGCGGGACAATGGCTGTTCAGTCTGATACGAACACTTGATCATGGCGAGCTGACCATCTGCCTTGTAACTCTCTGGTCTATATGGGCAGCTCGACGAAAGGCCATTCACGAGGACATTTTTCAGAGTCCTCTATCAACTAATGCTTTCGTACAATCAATGGTCCGGGACCTGGAGACTGCTTCAGGTAGAAAGGCGAAGGGGATACCGCCAAGAAACCAGCTAGGCATGCATGGCTGGGTGGCTCCTCCGAGTGGGACGGCGAAGATAAACGTAGATGCTGCTGTGAGAAAACAAGGAAACGCCGGAGCAGTTGCAGCGGTGTGTCGTTCAGATACAGGAGTGTTCCTAGGCGCATCCGCTGTTGTTATACAAGGCATCTCGGATCCAGCTGTGCTCGAAGCTATGGCATGCCGAGAGGGCTTGGCACTGGCAGCTGATCTGCAACTGACGAGGGTGCGGGTGGCATCAGATTGCCTGGAGGTGATAAACTGCATGCAAGGGCCATACAAAGGGAGGTTCAGTATTGTCATGCAGGAGATAAAGCTGAGAGCAGCTGACTTCGTTGCAGCGACTTTTGTTCATGAACGAAGGGAGACGAACCGAGAAGCTCATGGCCTAGCTAGATCATCGGCTTACCGTGAATACGGGCGACATGTTTGGCTGGATGGGGCTCCAGACCTCTATTGTATTCCAGTGAACGTTAATAATCAATAAAGTGGCGGCTGTTAATCTCAAAAAAAAAAAAGTGCTCCCACGCCGCATAAACAACTCCACGCCCACACAGTCACGCACCGCGTCCCTCCCTCTCGGCTCAGGCAGCGCCACACGTCGACGGCGAGCGAGCGACAGCGGGACCGTCGACCTCCCCGGAAAATATCCCACGCGAGCACGGCCACTGTGCCTGTGCGCGCACGCCGCGAGCGGCATCACATCACGTCACCCGCGCCGGCAGCGGCATCAGATCACCTCCGCAGCTGCACGCGGCCAGCCAACTTGGCGCGCTTTCCGCGCGACGTCGGCGGCCAATGGCGCGGGCGGGACCACCCCGCCCACGGCGTGCGGAAAGCGACAGGGCCAAGCATGAATAAGATAAGCGGCAACTTGTGCGACGCTTCCAGAACCATCCCTCCCCGCCGGGCCTTCCAGAACGCACCCCCACCACGTCACCGCAAATTAAGATAAACCATCCTTCCATTGTTCCGATCCTTCCATTGCAGAACCGTCTAGAAACTTCGGAATCGGAAGCTCGGGGGTGGGTGGGTACGTGGGGGGCGAGCTGTATAAAAGGGCGGTGAAGCGCGTGCTGGCCCGGCCGACTTCGGAGCTTTACGCGCTTCAAGTACGAAGAAGTACCAGTGAAAGGGATACGGCTCTGTACTTTCCTCTCTTCGCCTTCATTCATGGTCTGGTGACTGTGATCTATCCCCTCTCATCTCCTCTTCAATCTCAATCTCATCTCTGTACGTGTTCTCTGCGATTTCCTAAATTGGCCCAGCAGCATTGTCAATTGTGCACTTTCAATTGGAGAAGTTTACTTCACCGCTGCTCCATTTCTTCAGAAAATCACCTTTTCCCCTTCATTTTTGTTAGCCTTCGATTGCTTTAGAAAACTCTCCTCTGTATTTGATTCAGAAAAGATCATTTACGGGTTCGATTCTTTGGAGGGCCAATTTATTTTTACCGAAGATCGCCCCCATCAATTTGGCCGGTTCTTGATTCTTTCTGGACCGATTGCTTTTGTCCTGGTCCGATTAGCCGTGATCTGCAGTCCGTAATCCCCCTCTACCTCCGTTGTCTTTGTCTTTGTCTTTGTTTTTGTCTTCGTTTCAATCATGGATCCGTTCAACGGCATTGTGAAAGAGGAGGAATTCGAGTACTTCGCCGGAGCCGCAGCGGATGGCTCTTCGCCGCCCTACTGGGCCGGAGCCGCAACGGATGGTTCTTCGCCGCCCTCGTGGGCCAGCGGCGGCGCCTTTGGGGAGCTGCCTCGGCCGATGGACGGCCTCGGGGAGGCCGGCCCGACGCCGTTCCTGAACAAGACGTACGAGGTGGTGGACGACCACAGCACGGACACGGTGGTGTCGTGGGGCGTCGCCGGGAACAGCTTCGTGGTGTGGGACGCCCAGGCCTTCTCCATGGTGCTCCTCCCGCGCTACTTCAAGCACAGCAACTTCTCCAGCTTTGTCCGCCAGCTCAACACCTATGCAAGTCCCCGACATTTAATACGATTCATTCATGTTCACGCATTGTTTTTCATCTTGGTCAATGCCGATTGATCGATGGGTAACACATCCGAATCAAATTCTTGCGTTGCAGGGGTTCAGGAAGGTTGATCCGGACAGGTGGGAGTTCGCGGCGGAGGGGTTCCTGCGGGGCCGGAAGGAGCTCCTAAAGACGATCAGACGGCGGCGACCACAGTCGAGCGCGCCCGCCCAGCAGCAGCAGGAGCAGCAGGGGGCGGGGCCGTGCCTGGAGGTGGGACAGTTCGGGCCCGAGGGCGAGGTGCACCGTCTGCAGCGCGACAAGGGCGTCCTGATCGCGGAGGTGGTGAAGCTGCGGCAGGAGCAGCAGGCGACGCGCGCGGTGATGCAGGCCATGGAGGAGCGCATCACGGCCACGGAGCAGAAACAGCAGCAGATGACGGTGTTCCTGGCGCGCGCCATGAAGAGCCGTGGGTTCCTCCAGATGCTCATGGACCGGCAGGACCAGCAGGCGCGGCGGAAGGAGCTCCAGGACGCGCTCTCCAAGAAGCGCCGCCGGCCCCCGATCGAGTACCTCCTCCCCAGAGACGGGGAGTCCAGCAGCGGTAACTACAGCGCGGCGGCAGCAGCGGCGGCGCGCGGGTACAGTCCTGGGCTTGCGGATGGCGCGGCGAGGGCGGACGGTGGCGAGAGCAGGGGCGAGGACACGGAGAGCTTCTGGATGGAGCTGCTGAACCTGGGGCTGGAGGAGAAGCAGAGAGAGGCGGGCGGCGGAGGGGCCACCGAGGTGGACGACGACGTGGACGATGAGGTGGACGTGCTGGTGCAGAGCCTGTACCACCTCAACCCGAACCGGCCCCACAACCCCGAGTGAGTGTAGAAGGTTCCAGAAGCTTCCACTCGGGGGAACGTTAGGGTAGGCGTAGTGGTAGAGCAAAAGAGCTCCATGCTCCATGTTTGATCTTTGATGTGTTCGTTTTCTTTGTTCCTTTTCCAAGTAGTCAAGTACTAGTAGTACCTGACATCTTGTCGGGGCCTGCCTGCATGCGCGAGTTGACGGAAACAGAAAGTGACTTGGCGCTCTGGGAATGCGTGATGGAATAAATGCTTCGAGAGACTTACCGGTTTTAGTATTCCCAGTGGCCGTAGATCCTGATTCCTGATGACGCAATGATGAAGATGGTTCCAGTTCTATCGGATGTCCCCGAAGGGACCAATGATGAAGATGGTGAAGCAAAGGTGCTCTCACTCCTGCAAATGGACGATCGTGTTCGTGCCTGCACGTGTCTCGTCTTACGCTAAGTCCGTCAGAGTCGACATGCTGAGAGAGGGCTCGTTGGTTGTATCATCGCTCGGTGTGCCTCGCTGGGAAACCTGGTTAGACAGCATAGATTAAAAAAGTTTGTTTTGCTAATTAAATTAGTGCTCAGTCTGGTTTTTTCACGTCAGATTTACATCGTGATTCGCGTATCTATGATTGAAGTTGCTAGTTTGTAACTGAATATTTTTAGTTGCAAGTGGGGCCGCAACTAAGAAAAATGTCTTGCATTGTTTGATTTACTTTGTGATTTGTGTTAGGCATGGGTTGCAACTTGCAACTGATATTTGATGGTGTCACCTGATTAAGAACTAACTTAATTCTTATTTGAGTAAGAATTAGCCACACCCATAAAATGATGTAAAAAGTTATTGTTATCACGGGTTGCACCGTGCAAAAAGAAATCTCGTTCGAGGCTGTCAATTGCTGAGATGTATGCATCTTAACTCTTTAGTCGCCTTATCGCAACTTCTATGCACTTGTAATTTTTATTGTCTAGTGTGTGCTTAAGGCAAAGTCTGAAGTGGAAAGGCCAGATTTTCACTGTCGGCGGTTACTCCTCGCGCGGATTATGCCACCATAAATCACGTTCATCTTCCTCAAACTTTGCTCTTCCGAATCCAGGTTGTTGTTCATTGGTACTCCCTCCGTTCACATATAGTTCGCGTTCTGAGCAAATTACGGATACCAATGTAGGCTTTGGATGAGCAAAATTATAGCATAAATGGACGCATGTGCCCCTGATTCAATCACACTCGGCAAGCTGCTAATCAATGCATGCATGTCCTCGTCGCCTCGCCTCCGCTGCGATTGAAAGCGCGTGCATGTCCAGCTGCCCTCCTCTCTCAATTTTGCAAGCGCGCGTAGCAACTGCGGCTCATCTTGTCCAGCGCGCCATTTTTCTGCAGTTCCAAACCAGTGAACTCAAAGCTAATTTAGCTGCGAAAATGGAAAAGTTGAGCGCCAGTTTTTCGTCCAAATTTCTGAGCGAAAAGTTAGAGCGCCATTTTCTGTTTCAATTTTGCTCCTCTACTCGTCTCTATAAAACACTCCGTGGTCAAACAGACAAACACTGGAGCCATTGCCTCATTTTTCGTCTCCTTTCTTTTTCTCTCATGCGCATACCATGGACACGGATGAACAGATCAGTACGGAAGACCTGGAGCTGAATCAACCGATCAATTGGGACGAGATCGATGAAGAGTACAATGGCGACGTGTTCGGCCTCAACTATGTCTACGTCTTTGAAGAGAACGATGACGGTAAGCTCAAGCTATACTCCCGTGATTTTTGTTTTAGTTTTGTGTTCGTTTGTTCTTCTAGATTAAATGAACTGAAGCATGTTCGGTACTCCATGAGCAGATGCACACAACGAGCATGCCAATGGCGACGGCGCCGGCCATGAGCAGAACAATGGTGGTGGCGGTCTTGCCGGTCAAGGCGTAGCTGGGGGAGGTGACGGCGAGCGCGCCCGAGGTCGTGGACGCCGACGAGCTCCGCTTTGCCGAGGGACGGCAGGCCATGACCAGCCCGCGTCGCGTCGTCACCGACGGAGGCGCAAAGCTCAAGCACGGACGCCTCGACGTCGGAAAGAGAGTCTGGTTCTTGGCTCTCCCCTGCCAAGCACCAGCGCTCGTCATCCTTGTCGGACTCGTTGTCGATGCCGGTGCCGGCGCTGCTCTCCGGTTGACAGTCCATCGCTCCAAGCAACCACGCAGGAGACGAGGAAGCGAAAGAATGAAGCTGAGCGTTTCGTGGAGAGAATTTAATGCATGGTGTGACCAGCCTGGGGCATATTTGGAACTCAACCTCAGAACGCAAACTAAAAGGGAAAATCCATGAAAAGCTAGAACGCAAACTATATGTGAACGGAGGGAGTATGATATTATAGATAATAGTTCATCAATCATACTAGATCAGCTCTAATAAGCACATGGTGACAACACCTCCCTTATGAATGAGACAAACTTCTAATACATCTTTAATCTATATCTCTACTATCTAAAAGAAACATTTGGTTCCACTTTCTGCCATCAGTTTCGTCCAACACGGTCGTCTCCTTCGTCACACAACGTTTTTTCCCACCGATCGGTAGTGATTACACATTAATTACATGGTCAATCAGTAACAAACTCTCCCGCAATCCTATCTGTCTTGTCGCCAATTAATTACAGGCTGAATCAGCGATGCATGTAGATCAAATCAGCGAACAATGGTAGCAGCGATCAAATCTGCCGTTCCGCCGCCATCTCCTCCTGCTCTGTTCTGCTATGTGTCGGGGATGTAGAAGCTCCATCGTCATTCCCCCGCTTGTATGACACAGAGAGGCCGGAGCCTTCAAGGCTATGGAGATCTTTAACCGGCGATCGGTGTTGGGCGCCACACCACCATGTTCTCTCACGGTAGGATTCTAAAATCCGAATCCTCACTGATTACTTTTCCAATTTCCAAAGAATCAACTCAGTTATATTTTTTTCTGCTCGGTGACTTTGTTGATCCGATCATGATGTAGTATTGAACATCTGATCCATCTTTGTGTCCTCTACTTCTGTGTTGAACAAATTGTGAACCTTCACGTCCTTACATTGGCTTTTAATACCCAATTACCCATGATCTCTGGGACACGCAGCCGTCATCTACCCTCGCGATGGGGACAGCGTCACTGCTTCCGCCGTTCCTCCATGGGGCTGCAGACATAGACGCAGCCTTTTTTACTTCACGGGGCAAAGAACGACGCAGACGTTGCCTCTCTTCCTCCGCGGGGCCGGGGACGAGACAGTCATTGTCTTCCTTCCTCGGTGCCTCTAGGCTCCAGGGACAAAGGTAGACGTTGTCAGGCTTCCTTCGTTCCACCAGTTACGCAAACGCCTCCCTTGGATCGACGACCTGAACTTCTGTCCCACACAACAATGTCCCTTACTGTGTTTGATGTAAGAAAGTTTGCTGGGAATTGAATTGGACTAGCAATTCCATTTCCCAGATGGAAAGAAAATGTAGTCCAATTCCAATTCCGCTGTTTGGTTGTAAATGAAATTTATGGCTGGAACCGGAGGGTAGCACATGATTCCAATTCCTGTTTGGATGTATAAATCTTGGAATTGGATATTTTGTTGAGTTTGGACAATATAAAACTTGTTACATGTATAAAACAATTGTATGTGCGTATTTGAATATTGATATATTATTTTGCACACATAATAACATTAAAACATTCGAAATCAAGTCACAAACAATAACATACAAGTAGAAATTAAATAGTTTCAAAATACTTCTGTGTCAACAATATTCTTTTCCTTTTTCTTCTTTTGTTCTCTTCGGTAATATAATCAACCAACTCTTGTTGATATATGATGAAAAGACTACAGTGAACATGATGAAAAGAGCGTTGTTTAAATAAATGTATAGCACAAATTCATGGTCACACATTCATAGGACATTATCCAATTTGGACACTCTACTTGCAACAACGCATAACATATCACAAATTTGAATCAGCTACTAGTACAAGCTAGGGGCAGAGATGTGTTATTGCCAGTACAAGCAATTCAAATTAGCAATCTGCAGTTTTCAAACAAACAAACAAACAAAAAAATTAGCAAAATATGACCAGGGAGCGGTCGTTTGGAGGGAGAGAGCAGAGAGGGAGACCAATGGCGTGGCTCAGAGAGAGAGGGCGCGGCCATTACCGCCGCCGTGCCCATCCCGTCGCCGTCCCAACCCGCCGCCGGCCCCATCTAGGGTTTGTGAGGGCGGCACGGCTGGGAGAGGGACATGACGGCGTGGCCCCGGCCGGGAACGGACCAGACGGAGGAGGGAGAGAGTACGGCAGCGCGAAGGAGAGGGAAGACCTGGCCGCCGGCGCGGGCGTCGCCGTGCGCGAGGGAGCGGACGAGTCGAGGTTGCTCGCGTTCTTCTGTTTCCACGAGCACGGAGCTATTCGTGAACTCGCTCGCTTCGTTTCCAGGAGTTTCCCAGGCTCGGGGCCCGGAACATTTTGGGCCGAGCGGACAGCTACGGCGGCTCCACATTTCCAAGCCCGAATTCCTTGAACATCCCAAACGGCGGAAAGTGCTCTCCAATTCCAGATTCTCTAATTCCATGCCCCAATTCCTACATCCAAACACAGTGTTAACGATTTTGTGACTTTTCCAGTTCTGTAAATTGCAAGTTTTATACCTCCTGTAACTCAGGTCGGGAATCCCTATTATTGATTCCTCGCTATAATTTTGCAGCCTTCATGTATTAATTTTATAATTATTTTTTGAAACTGCAAGTTTGATTTATACCTCTTGTAACTCAGCTCATGAATCCCTATGATGGAATCCTTGCTATAATTTTGAATCCGTATGGTTGCATGTTTAAAACTTGTGAGATAACAATTTTTCATATCACATCTTCTACTTTTACTCTCTATGACAGGGAGCGGTGTTTTTACCTTTTTTTTACTGGATGTTGTTTCTTTGGTGCTGTATACTGAGAGTCGCACTATTTACATATGCTAATGTCTAGAGTGAAATGCATTTAGGGTACTCGAAGTTGTCGGCCATGTCCAAAACAATCCCCAAACCCAGGATTTGTCTCAGTACAGTCCTGAAAGTTGCTCTGCATATCCATCTACGGTCCTAAATACAAATGGCTAACGTATAATACAGACGTGGCAATGGAGCAGGCTCACTGCGGTACTCGAAGTTACCGACGATGTCCAAAACAGTCCTAAACCTCAGGATTTCCATTTTTTGAAATAATGCAATTTATTGTTTTACATATAAACCACGTTTGATCACCAACCGGAAAAGGAGTTTGCATGCACCACAAAACACGGACACCGGGTCACGTATTTAACTAATTTGCACGTAGATTAAAAGAAGAGATTAGACAAAACAGACCAAGGTGGAAAAAGAGTTTGCATGCAACTCGTACACATTACTGTGCCTTCACGTACGTAACTATACGTTCAAGTTATTGCATTTGATTCCAGTAATTATTTGTTCTTCTTGAACTGTACACATTACTGTGCCTTCGCGTGGTAAGATGCCAGATAAACGGAGTCAGTTAATCAAGTACTCAGCAAAGGGAAGCGAAATGTTTGTGCCACTGAGATGTGTTGTCAGAGTTATAATGATTTGTCTACAAATTCAGTAAGTTAAATTATTCTCAAAGATGATTTCATTAGGAAGTGTACAAGTATGCTATACTGGAATATGGAAAAACTATATTAGCTTTGGTATAAGTCTATGCATCATCTTGCACTGATTTTTCTCACGGTAGTATTGGCAACAAAGTGAATTTATCAATGTATATGTACCATTTGTCATGGTTAACAGTATAGCATAGTTGGATTCATTTCTTGTGTCAGAGATGCAAAATATAGATATAATGGAAAACGGGTCATCTGTCTTAATGAACACATTACCAAACCTTGTGGGGAATCATCTAGCTCTTTTTTATTTTTATATACTGACTGGAACTTGGAGAGCTGGAATATTTATTTTTATAGTGAACAAAGGTAACTGTGTTACTAATTCAGTACAGCCAGAAGTACTGTTCTTTTTCCAATGCTCTCCTATATAACATGTCCTTGTTTTGAAAACTGGTTAGTTGATAAAAAGTGTAATGTTGAGTGCATTAGTCAGCTAAGAAAGGTGTACAATACTTAAATCAAATAATAGTGTAATGTTGAGTGTATCGGTCAATATTTAGGAAAAAGTGCAATACTGAGTGTTTTTGTTTTATCAACACTTAAATCCGATAATAGTGTACTTTTACTCTACATGATGCAAGAACTTGCTTAGTTTGTGAATACTTATTCTTCAGTTTTACTTCGTACATGTAGAGTGGAGTCGATGTATACTATGATGAAGTGCATGGCTTAGATATAGTTAGTTACTCTCTTTGGTGTCTTGTTTTATCGGATGTTGGAAAAGTGTTCGATTGCAAATGACTGGCTTTTTCCTTCTATGTCACTTTAATTTTGCATTATACCCTGTGTTACTTTGCATTATACCTATGTTCAGTGAAAATCTGTTTCTGATGTTGAAAGTGCATGGTGTCCCCATGTATGGTTTTGGTAATTAATGACAATCCTTATGGACTAATGTTTGTGTTGAGTTATTCTTGTAGGTTTGTCCATTGGCATCGCTTGAACTCCATGTGTTGGATTTAAGGTTATATGCCATCAAGATCATTGATTATAATAGACATATTTGATATGATCAAGAAGATGAAAAGATACAAGGTTGATCAAGACTAAGTGCAAAGAATAGATTCAAGTTGATCAACACACAAAGCTAAATGATATACCATGTGGGATCATGTGATCCAATGGTATGGTAAGAATTTGTCCATATAGCTTTGTGAACTAACACATTATGTGTGTGTGGCATTCCTTTGTTGGGGTTAGGTATCTCTTCATGGGCTTGCATCAAAAGGAAGATTTCTTATAGCTCATGTAGGATGACGTCAAGTGGTGATCGTCATCAAGATTGAGGTGTGCAAGTTCAAGATTGGCATCTAGAAGATTTCATGCTTGAAGCTTGCAACCCATTTGGAGATAATGGTCAAGTGAAGATGTTCCTAAGAGAGGCACTCCCATCTTGGTGTATGGGAAGCGATATGTGAGTCTTCACCAAGAAAAGCGCAATTAAGAAAGGTGGTCCACTTGAAGAGATCAAGATCGGCATCATCTAGCTCAAGTGGAATGTGCAAGGTAAAGGTATGATCTTGATAGGGTTTCTATTTTACCGGTCTCATGGTGTTAGTGGGAGACCTGGTTATAGGATAGTTGTCGTACTATCAAGAGGGGCTCTCACGTGAGTAACTTGATCGCATCTTTGTGGAGAGCTCAAACATTTGCATACTTGGCATATCATCTTTCTTGGCTCTTACTTGGTTTTTCTCCTTGTTGGGTTTTGCTGCTTGTTGTGATCTTCATGACAAGCCCAAGTTCTCCGAAAATGGATTTCGTATGGAAAACTTGTTGCATTTTCGGGTTGGAAATATTATCGGTTTATCCTTGAGGAAAGTTCCACACCTCCATATGTGTCAACTTAACTCTATTTATCCTTGAGGAAAGCTCTTGTTGCTATCTTTCCAACAAAATTGGTTTCACCTCATTTGGATTTCGTACGTAAAAGTTATTGGGTTTGCAGTTTTCGTTCTGGTGGTTGTCAGATAATCCGGTCCAGTTGACTCGGAATATCCGGCCCCCAAGGTTGCTCGTTTTCGGCTAAGGACTTCAAGAAACCAGTGTTGTGGCTCTCTGTTGGTTGTCGGATAATCCGGTCCAGAGTTGACTCGGAATATCCGACTCTCAAGGTTTCTCTCGAAATCGGCTAAGAACTTCAAGCAACCAGTTTTGTGGCCCTCTGGAGGTTGTCGGAATATCCGATACATGTTGACTCGGATTATCCGATCCTGACTTATGTCAGAATATCCGACTCCCCTGTCTACAACGGCTACATTTCTGGGAGGGGTATAAAAACTCCTCCACCTATCTCCAGCCAGCTAGCTTTGCCCAGCACGTTTTTCTCTCTCTCCCCCACCATTGTTGACCTTGAAAAGCTTGCCCCTCTCTCAATTCCTCCCATGATTCTTGCATATCTTTAAGGGAAAAGAGAGAGGAGAACTAGATCTACATTTCCACCAATCCATCTCTCCTCTAAGTGAGGGGAACCCTTTCGATCTAGTTCTTGAAGTTCCATTTGTTGAGTTCTTCTTTGGTCTTCCTCTCTTCTCCCCCCCCCCCCACAAGCATTAATTGCTTTTGGTGGGATTTGGGAGTGAAGGACTTGAGCACTTCTTGTGTTCTTGCCTTTGCTTTTGTGCATCGGTTTGCTCTCTCCACGAGGATTCGTGGAAGTGAAAATTCGTGAGCTTGTTACTCTTGGGTCGGTTGACCCTAGACGGTGATTGAGACCTTTTTTGGTCACTTGGGAGCTCCCAATCTTTTTGTGGGTTGTGCCTCAAGATTGTTGTAAGGGACTCGATTTCCGCCCAAAAGGAAATCAATAGTGGAAGGTGAACCGAGCTTTTATGCGAGATTCATCGGAGAATAGGGTGAGGCCATTTGTGGCGTCTTGAGTTTGAAACTCACACCCCTCCAATGAAACGTACTCCCCTCAAAAGGAGGAACTCGGGAATACATCATCGTCTCCACGTGCCTCGGTTATTTCTATACCCGAGCTCTTTACTTATGCAATTTACATTGTGATAGCCTTCGTGCTTGAAGTCTTTATCTTGCTATCACCTTGTTACTTGTCTTGCTTAGCATAAGTTGTTGGTGCTCATAGGTGAACCTAGTATATTTAGGTTGTGTGCTTATTAAATTAAAACACCTAGTTTTATTCCGTATTTATCAAGCCTAAACCGGAAAAGTTTTAAATCACCTATTCACCCCCTCTAGGCGACATCCTTGTCCTTTCAGATGTTCCTTACCTCGTGAAGTACTAGATATTTATGCCTTTATCCGAAAATAATGGCATCCGTGCAATGGTTATTTTACACTAAGTCGCTAGAAAGATGTGTTGTTTTAATCATGCTCATTTTGTGCAGACTGTCGTTAGTGTATTATTTTTTAAGGCCTCTACAACCGTGGTGAAAATCGAAGTCTTCCATATTATTACTAGGGTGGAGAAAGAAACATATTGTTCTTCTTGTGAGTTGGAAGTGGAAATTGGAAGGCGACCTGCAAGGAGTAGGGAGACGAAAAACGTCTACATAGGAAGGGAGGAAAGGGGAGTGGAGTAAGAAGAGTTGTGTTTTCTGAATTTTGTAACATAACACTGCAATCAAAATAGTTTCTGGAAACGAAGTCAATCGTGATGATTGCAAAAACATGGCATATTTGGGGAATTTACAAAACTAGTTGACCTTTTGATTGCATCTTTCTATTTATTTTTGGTACTTCCCACATCGAGGTGAAGGTGCTATAACAAGTTTTCTTTACAGAAGAAAAGGGACAATGAGAGGGAGATAGTTGGACGACACGAGAAAGTGTCATGATCGAGGCGAAGCATGATGGCCCTAACAACGTCACACAAACATTGCAGGGGCTATGTATATAAAAGTTATTGTTTGGTTGTTGCTTTTTATGCATACAACGTAGAATTATAGGTATTTTATTGACAGTTGTATCAAAATAGTCTTGTTGTTTCTAGAAACCATGTGGCTATCTTTTTCTCTATATGTGTATTTCCATGTGCAGTGTATTTACATGTACATCATGTATAAAGTGACTCCGTAGCAACGCACGGGCATTCAGTAAAAAATAATCAGGTAAAAATTATTGAACCTGCCAAAGAAAAGTCGATATAAATTTCTAAAAAAATAATTACCTCATTTTATCAAAAGTAAAATATATCAAGAGAATAAAAATAATATAGAAATTCATGGAAAATAAAAATTGGGATTTTTTTCGAAATTGTTGTCTGTTTAGTTTTCCTAACTTGTGGATTTACTCGGCATGGATACAATTGATGACCCGTAGCAACGCACGGGCATTCAACTAGTGTAGCTAAAACAACATATAATTTTTTCCGCAAACACATTGGTTTCGAAATAGTTAGGAAAATTGCAACACATATGAAAAACTCTATATAAATGCGCTCAAACACATCTTACACTAAAGATGTTGTATCCTAGTGTTGATATTCCTTGGATATCTTATAAAAAGATATTAAAAACTTTTGATGATATGTTTGACATGCTTTGTTTTCATGATCAAAATGTTTCAGTTTTTTCTAGTTTTTGTAAGTTAGCCTCCCGCGTGCAAAAAGACATTTTTTTTTACTGTTTTTTCTTCATTTCCCAAAAAACAAATTGAACTACACACTACGAAGTACAAAGAAAACTTCTGCCATGAAGTATACGAAGTACACGCAATACAAATATACTAAACATTGAAATAGAAATAAGTACAAGTATACTAAAAATCTAAATACATGTGCAATTCTGATAAAAACAAAATACAAGTATATTAAGACCGAAGTACTGTTATGTACAAGTATACGAAAAATGAAATACAGGCATACTTAAAAATCGGGGTACAAGTACACTAACATAAAAGTACTACAAACTACGAGTATACTAGATTTCAAAGTACAATTTTTTATGTCAAAGCTTATCAACGCGGGATTTTATTTTAAAAATCTTGGCGCGAATAATGCAATGGTGAGAATGGTTCGTAGTTCAATGAATGATTCTGAAGATATTTAATTTTGAATTTTGGTTTCTCTAATAAAAGGCAAAAACTCTAGTATCCCTCTCCGTGACATTCTCGGCGTCACTTGTCTTCTCCTTACGACAAGTGATGGGTAGGGAGGCACTTTTCTCCTCGTGACATGTGGCCAACTCGGTGACGCCCATATACGCCACACGAGGCGAGTTGAAGGCTCTGCAGATGGATCGTCAATTAGATGGGAATTTTGTTACCGGGATAGCATTGGTATGATGTAGAATATAAGATTTCATCGATCATCCTAGCTCAGATCCAATAAACACATGGTGACAACACGTTCCTTGTGAACGCGATAAACATGCAATGCATCTTTAATGTACCTAAAAAACATCCAAGTACAATTTTGTCCCCAAAACACCGGGTCCAAAATAGTTAGGGAAGCTACAATATATATGACAGACTGCATATAAATATGTGCATATAGATGTTAAGCATATCATCGATGATCCTTCTTCTATAAATGCTAGTGGTATATATGTATAGAGCTCACACATATCTTGCACCAAAGATGTTGTATCCTCGTGTGTTGATAGTTCTTGGATGTCATGTAGAAAGATATTGAGTACTTTTGATGACCTTTTTTACGTGCTTTGTTTTCATGATCAAAATGTTTCGATTTTCTTCAGTTTTGTATGATAGCCTCCCGTGTGCATAAATAAAACCTTTTTGCCTTTTTTAATTTTTCGAACTACACACTACTAAAGATAAAGAAAACTTCTCTTCTGAAGTATATGAAGTACACGTAGTACAAGTATACTAAATACTGCAATAGTACAAAGTACAAGTATACTGACGAGGGGTACCCTCATCAAATCCCATGGTTAAGGACCTAGGGTTGAGATTATGGGGAGAGAGCGTGGTAGTGCTGGTAGTTTCGTCGGCTGACAAGCAGAGGCTAAGATTTACCCAGGTTCAGGCCCCTCGGGTGGAGGTAAAGACCCTACTTCCTGCTTGTCTATTATTGATCGTGTGAGATTATGCGGTTACAAGGAGGCTCCGGCGAGATGTCGATCTCGCTAGATCTTTGGCGGTTTGAGTATGGCTTGGTCCCAGATCGGCACCCCTCCCAGCCTTTAAATAGGCTGGGTCTCGGGAGTCCTTAACCGACCCAGTTTACACGTATGGAAAGTCTAAACCGACTATGCCTATGTCTAATCTTGGAGGGTACTCCATCTTCTTGGTCCTCTTGTCTTGGGCTTCGAGTAGTCTCTTCACTATTGGGACTTAGTCGTTACGTGCACCAGGTACCCTCATGGTAGGGTACCCGAGATGTACATCCATGTCAGTAGCCCCCGAGTACTTGTCTGACTCAAAGAATCAGGCATGGACCCTTTCGTAAGTGCACGTCATATGCTTTATAATTGGAATTCCTGTATGAATAGCACACGTTGGCTATGTCGAGTATCTTATCGACTGTGGTTTTTGTTTATGATGATCAAGGGATAATAGCTTAGCTGGCTCAGTACACTCGACGGATCGGGACTGGTTAACTACACATTCGGGTAAAACCTTACTAGCTTTCAATCAAACTCGAGTCACCGGACTCAAATCTGGAACAAACTGGTCAGATTCGACTACGCCGCGGAGGTCTTACTGAGTCGATCTGCAGTACAGATTTAAATTTTACCTAACGCGTCCGTCAGGATTTTTCATCATGTCTGTTGACACGGAAAGTATAAGGATTGACGTTGTTGGAACGGTCCTTAGCCCAGCTCGAAAGTTCGGCGGGTCTTACCTTTGCAACATGCGTGCATCATCTGAGGAATTTGCGGTGGACGCAACAAGGGAATGTTTCGAGTATGATTTTGCATATAAACTGAGTCGAACCTTTTGTCGACTGATGTTTTGTCGTTATTCTATCGGGTGCGCGACAGCGCTCCTAATGGGAGTAGCCCCTGAGATTGTGCTTTATTACTTTGCAATGGAGGATAATCTCAGATCTTTTACCACTTGATATGTTAGTCGAAGAAATTTTGTGCCGTAAATCTATCGGGTGCACGACAGTGCTCCCGATGGGAGTAGCCCCCGAGATTATGATGTATTGCTTGTAATGGAGGATAATCTCAAAATCATTTTTTCTTGAGCATCTCCAGTCGAAGAATTTTTTGATATGCTCCCGATGGGATTAATGTGCGTCAGTCGAAGGAACGGTCGAGTGACCAATTTTTTCTTGACCTTGCTTTTGCACACCCGAACCAAACAAAGCATTCGAATGAACAATATGCATTGGGCAGGCTCGATTGTTTTTCTGAAAAGATGCTTGCAGTGACGTCAGGGATGACATTTCTGGAGACTGCGCCTCCTGACACGCGGTGGCGTGCGTTATGCTGTGATAGATGGGACATGTGTTGGAGATATGCCCTAGAGGCAAATAAATAATAAGATTTATTGCATTATCTCTTTAAGTTTATAAATAGTTTTATACCATGCTATAACTGTATTAATCGGAATTGTTAATACACGTGTGGTATGTAAACAAACCAGAGTCCCTAGTTAAGCCTCTAGATAAACTAGTCCATCAGTCAATGGATGATCGTGATTTCCCGATCATATTGCATTAACAGTTGATGGTGGAGTCATTTTATTGGGAGAATAATTTGATGGACATTACCCAAAGTATTGCAGTTAGGATCGTATCAGATAGTTCAACACTGCAATAGGATTATAACGTGGTAGCTTATTCCTTAGACTGTGAGATTATATCAAGTCGCTGCTTCTGAAAGATACGGCTGATCGCACCTAACGTCATGTCTCATACGCACGACAATAAGGGTGACACTTTCGGGTATTGGAAGGAAGTAGTCGGGGTGAGTAATCAAGAGCGGGATTTGTTCATCCGTGTGACGGATTGATATGCTGGGCCCACTCGGTGAGATTATATCTGTAAAGCTGCGCAGCGTATGACTAGGTCATTGAAGATATAATTTCATGGGAACGAGTAAAGCAACCTTGTCGGTGACGAGATAAAACACAACATCGGATGTTGACGATCGTATCTCGGACAAGGAAGTATCAACGAACAAAGGGAATGATCATATCATGTTAACGGTTCAAAGATGATTCAAGGATGATTTATTCTAGAATGCACGGGGCCGTCATAGTCATCCAGGGCTCCCTGACGGTCATTGGCGGGAGGGTCTCGACCATGTCTGGAGCATTCTCGAACCGAGGGTAACACACTTAAGGTCTTGACGATGCTAGGAGAACGTTTTGGAAACATCGGAGTGGCTTAGGTATAGAGATAGGAGGTTTCGGAAAGGTTCTGGCAAGAACGGAAGAGTTCCGGGAAGACCGGAAGAGTTCCTGGGAGACCAAAGTGAGTTCGGAGTGGTCCGCAAATTGTTTCGGAGTCAAGGGAGATTAAATAGTATGTAAATATGTTAATTATGGAATTATATATATTTATATTAATTTAATATTAAAGAAAAAAGAGAAAAAATGGGGCAGCCACCTAAATGGGCCCTAGAGGCCCAAGAGGGGAAGTTCCCCCCCTTGAGGGGGTGCGGCTGGGCTTGGGGTGCAGCTGGCCCATGATGGCAGCCGCACCACCCCCCCCCCCCCCCCTCTCCCCTTTAGTCCCACATTGCCTGGTTGAGGGGAGGTGCAACCCCTCTCCTCCAATAAATAGGGACCCGGATTAATTGGAAAAATACACAGAAAATTCAGGAATTAATTCCGGTTGGCCCAGGCTTCTCCCTAGTCCAATTCCTCCCTCCCCACCTCTCGGCGTGCGCGGTCCCAAGTCTGGACAGCGTATACGGGAGACCTATAAACCGCAGCGCACCGTTGTGCTGCGGGATTCCACCCAAAGTTCTCGCTTCCGCTATTCCGGCTGGATCGGGGAGCACGGAGGTCATCGTCAAGGTCCGTATGTGTGCGAGTACTCGGAGGTGCTGCTCTCTCACGAGTTCGGCGCTAGGAGCTTCTTCATCGCCGCGTCTCCTTCTTCTTCGTCGCGCCAAGTTCTCCGCGACCTTGAGGTCGGCTACGTACGTCTTCATCGGCAACGCTTGTGCGGGAGCGTAATTCCCGCTATCGGTCTACAAGGGTATGTTTCCGATGACTTCTCCATTACCGCATTACTAGATAGATAGATCCTGGCTAGTTTCGGTGTTGCGATAGTTAGAAAAATTATTGTTTTCTGCTACGAACCCCATCAGTGGTATCAGAGCCGATCTATGCGTAGTATTGCTGGTACGGTTAGAACACATGTTGAATGTGGGCATCGATTCTGTAATTGTTACCCTCTCGCGTGCACTTGCTAATGTTGTTGGCATTGAGTTGATGAAGCGGCCCGGACCGACCTTACGCGTACGCTTACGCGAGACTGGTTCCGCAACTAACATATGGCTTGTACCATATATGCGGCTAGCGGGTGTCAGTTTCTCTCTCTTTAGACGGCATGGCATTTTCAATGGAGGGCCCTGAAAAGGGTGTAATAGAGACAATTACTTAATCGATGTTGTGGTTGTATATTCGTAGGTAAGAAACGGTTCTCCACGAAAGGCCTAGCAGCCACGTAAAACATGCAAAAGTAAAAGTAGAGAGCGTCTAACTTTGTTTTGCAGTGGGGCATTTTAAATATGACATGGTACGGTAAGTTTTATGTTATCGGAGGCAAAAGGGTGGCACCGTAGACTCGGAGCATTGCCAGGTGGCGCACCATAAAGACCAAGGCGCGAGGCCATGTCATATCGCACTTCCTTACATTATTTTAATATTGTTTATTGTGTGTTTGCATCCTATTTGAGTGTTTATATAAAGATATACAACGGTAGCCGTAATAGGATGATCCCTAATTTAATACCAAAATTGTGTTCTGCCTTAGTGTGCACCACCAAGAAAGTTCTACGTTACGGGGTACGTTGTTTGGGGTTTCGATCCTTTTCATCTACACTCGTCTCTTCGTTCGTATACAGTGGGTGTAAGCCACGTTGCACACGCGAAAACACTAAGGTTAAATTGGCGAGCCTAGCATATACCAGTATATGGCCTCGGAACACGGGTGATCGAAAGATCGAGCATGAGTCGCATGATTGTTGCGATTGGTAATTCGTTGCCTACCTCTGAAGTTACGTTGCCCGCCCGATCGAAGGGGGTAATTTAATGGATTGGGATCGTGTAATCACTAAGACAGTTTTTAGGGATAATTCTCTTAGTGGAGTGTATTTTGATAATGTGATTATAAAATAAACTCATAATTTTATAAACTTAGCCTTACCTAGTCTTTGCAAATTATCTCTGTAGATCATGCCTTATCCTAAGGAAGAAAGTCTTGAGTTCAACCATCTATTATATTATTAAAACAACAAACAAATAGCGGTGGAGATTTACCGCTGTAATTTCACCATATCTGAACGGTGGAGATTCTAGCAACTAAAGGCATGCGCACGTGAGCTGTTGGCGAGATTCTATTATGCACCGTGTGCAAGGAAAACTCCAACATTGATTATGCACCGTGTGCAAGAGAAACTCTGGCCGTAAAAAAACCTCACGCCTCCTCGCTGCGTCTTCTCCGCGTTGTCCAGCAGAATAACCCCACGTTTTAGGGTTTCCCGAGCTATTCCTCTGGGCGGCTGCAAGTCGGCCGCCATGGTCTCCATGGCGCTCTCACCATCGCACGCCTATATGTGGCTGCCGGCGGCCGGCTGATAAGGTAGGCCGTCCCAATCTGGCTCTTCACCACACAGAGCCATCCAGCCCGCTCGCAACATCGTTCTCGATCTCCTCTGGTATGAGCTCTCGCCGTCCAGCTCAGGTGGCGATGTGGAATTGATCTCCTGTCGTATGACCATGCCGTCAAGATTAGTTGGCTGACATGGAGTTGCAGGCATTGACTCCAAGGCTGAAGGCTCCCAGAAGTAAATCTACAGTTGCGTCTGCGCATCCCAAACGATAAGCGTCGCTTGGCAGTTGCTTTGCGAGGCAAGCGGGCAAACGGCGCCTTGCCGTGGCAGCATGAACCCAGTGGGCGGGAACTGCGGAGAGACTCCGATGCATCTGGAGAACTACACATGCAAGAACAACAGCGGATGGTGTTTCCTCCTTCCTGGAAAAACTGTAATACAATCATTAATTCGTTTTCTAATTATTCGTTGATCTTTTTGTGCAGCTAAGCATTGAACCTTAACAATTCTTTTGCATACTTGGATCTTCTCCCATCATCCTTAGTACCGAGTCCTGGCAGAGTCAGACCATCAGCACAATCATCCAATTTGCATTGACATTCCTGTTCCTACCTTCATGAGCAAGTCTGTTTCTGGGCAGCAGTCGTCTGGCAAACACTCACGGCAAATCAAGGTGTTCTAGACCGAGGACGACAGAAAAAGATCATCAACTGTTTGAAAAACATTAGTGGAACACAGTCTAAATAACTGCCCGATGGTTTACTTGATTAATTTTGGGTGTTCAGTTCACGTAAAGCTAAGCTAGCAAGAAAGTGGATGTCCAGCGGCTGGCAATGTACGGTGAAGCTGTCGGCAACATCACCTGGCATTGAGGGATAGCACTTATGCGCAAGTCATATATGTTTGTTTCCAAAAGGCAGATTTTTTTATGCTAACAAATTCAGTACTAAACAGTTTGTGCCTCTTATAGTCATCTATTTCTCGATGGTTTTGCCTGAAATCCAAGGAGCTCCTAATACAGGTTTTGCCCTCCTTATTATAACCTTTGACCGATAATAAATTCGGTGACATGGCTTCAATTTTTTTCCAACTGTTGCATTTAGCTGAATTGCCATCTACTTGCTGGAACTGCTCAAAGATGTGTGTGCAATTCGATGGAGAAATGTGGTATACGATCCAATAAGCGCAAAAAGAATGAGAATGATAATACTGAAATTATTATTCTTTCTTTAAATTCATTCATGTAACTTGAAGTAAACATACCTGTGTTTTTTCTGATCAGGGTTCCAGGTATGCTGCACTAATTACTTCATTCTCAACTTATGCACCTTACCGGATATTTTCTATTGTGTACTTACCAACTTATGAGTTCTGTGTTTTCCACAATTTTTGCTAATAAATTTGACTTATTTTATGATGCATTTGTGTTCAATTATAGAAAATAAATCTATTGAGGTTTCAATATTACTTCTGCACCAATTTGTAACGATGTGAAATCTCCATGTTCCTACTACTCGCCATTGTCCATTCAGTTTAAATATAAATAAGTCCATATGTGCTATATTTGATTTGATATTTTTTCTAAATGACCACACCTTTCTGTTGAAATAAGATCTGCTTAAATATTTGTAGGGTTCAAAGCGAATATAGGAAAGCAGCTACACAGAGTGCAGTATGGATTATGCTTATAACGCAGCTCCTATGGAAAAGTAGCTACACAGAGTGATGAATAATTGAATCCACTGGCAGGTACTACTCTGATCCTTTTTCTACGGCATAATCTAAGATCGATATATCGTTGCTATGCGCTACAGATAGCTAGCTGTGTATGGTCCAACTATTTTTAACAATTTATTTTCCATTTTATACTGTCCATTCAATTGTTCTTATATATCATGCTAGGATCAAAACCGATACGTGACATATTTATATTTAATTTCCTCCTTGACTTTCGTAGTCTCCAGTTTATATTGCCTTCATTCCTTATACGTGATTATCTAGAGATTGTGTCATAGGGAGCAACAAAGGAATTATATTACTTAATATATCCAATCTGGCGAACAAATGCTTCTTATTTTTGGGTATACTATACATAATTATTCTCTCCCGTAAAAGCTAAGTAACGGCTTTCTATTCCTACAATGCATAGTCAAACTAATCGGGGAACAAATGCTTCTTATTTTTGGATATACCGTACATAAATATTCTCTCACGTAAAAGCTAAGTAGGGGCTTTTTATCCCCACAATGGATAGTCAAACTAATCAATGCATGTGACTTCGAGTAACTTCCATCTCACTCTATATTGATCTTGGTATTTCATATCTAACAAATAATCTTTGTAATGAAGATGTTAAAAACATATTTTCTTCCTTTCCTCATAACTGATTATCCATACCATTTTGCCACACGGGACAAAGATATTCCAACGTGGCGACTGCATGCTTCGAAATTCTGGGGTTTATAGCACTCCGTACATGATTATTTTCTCTTCCCCCATTTTACAGTGGAACTTATGTAGCTTTGAATATAATACTATTCTTTGAATTAGCTATATTTTCTTTTAGTTGATGTAAATAGTTTATTTGTGCATCGTTCTGCGTCCTATATAGTGTCACCGATATGGATTTAAATCTGGGTGTTCGTCGTCATCAGAGCAGTTTCTGTTTGATACACTACCTATTGATAATTCCCGTGACCAGATTATGCACTATAGGGAGCCACGAAGAACCATGTAATACCTGCTGTTGTGACGCAAGTTCACAACATGGACAAACCAAACACCGATAAGCCAGTTCATTTTGAGATTTAAATTAAAGGAGGCACACTGATTTGTGTTAGCTTTTGTATGTTACCTATGTTATACGACATAATTACTTGATACATTTTATGGCTACGGAACACTAAATTAACGATTATGTGGAACATACATATAATTTTCCTACCTTTCAACCTTAAAAATGGTAAAATGCTCGATTTCAAATATTTGCTTATGCATATCAGCTTCGCAGAAATTGATTAACTTGCAAAATATATGGATAGCATGAAAATGTGGCTTCAGTGCGCAACATGGAAATTTGGTTTTTGGGGGAAATAGTACATCACGCGATCAACATTTTACTATTGCATATTTAATTTAATTAAGTTAAAATAAGTTGCATGGCTAAGAAATTCATATACGTACAGGGTTTGTGAGGTGTAATTATTAAGTTTTACTTAAGTAAGTTATGCACTTGGAATTGCATCTGTGCACACATATGCCTGCCATGAAGTTTAATTATACCATCTACTTCCATCCTAGAGGCTCTAAATAGTGGCACATGCAAACTTAATTATAAGAAATCTTCCTTCCTTTCTCTTTCCATGCCCTTTAACCAAAAAAAAAAAGATGTGAATGCATATGTATTTAGGCCGGATATATTGCAGTAAATAACAAAGGGAATATAATCAAAATGCTTCGAGGCACAGAACCAATGGTTTAGATACACAATCTTTCGTGTTTGGATCTAATCCTTCGTCGGGAACGACTCAAATAAATATTGGCTCTAGGATACAACAACAAGAGATTAGAAGGAGCGGACCAAAGATGGAATATATGAAGATTGTCATACAAGTCTTAAATCCATGATCACATACCATGGTAACAGATATCTATTCAAGTTAGTTATCTGATAAAGTTCATGGGACTTTAGAATTAAAATAAAACAATTCGCGAGTTAGAGCCCATAGAGACTGTAGAAAAACGACTCTGAAAATTAAAGTTGATAAAAAAACTAGCCGCGCAAATGCGCGGGCCTCCCAGCTAGTTTTATTAGAAAAGAAAGTCTCCGGAACGATGGATCCAACTTCATGACATGGTACAGAAACCTGAAAGACGTCCTCTACCAGAACGACATTTCTTACGTGATAGGAGAATTGTTAGGAGATAAACCAGGAGACTCCGCAAGTGCAGAGGCGAAAGAGGATTTTCGTCAGCGTCGTGAGGTCTGGAGGAGTGTTCAGATCACGATGTATGTCTGCATGGATCATGAGCTGAAAAATGAGTTTCGCCATATGGAACCCGCTGTGATGATAGGTGCTCTTAAAGTTCGGTTCTTGAACCGAATGAAGCAAGAGCAGTACAAGCAGCTGGACAAGTTTCTTTCACTCAAGATGGAAGAACATACCTGCTTGGAGACACATTTGTGTAAGATGTTTGACATTCACGATGATCTCACAAACACATGCGATTACTGGATGGCGGATACTTTTGCAATACAGGCGGTGTTGCGTTCTCTACCTCCTAGCTATGAGGAGCTTGTCGATGAGTATATACTTAAGAGTGATTTCCTCCTCTTCAATGATTTCCTGGTCGAAATCAAAGACGTGGAGGTGGAACCCATCGAAGGAGAAATAGATGACACGCAAGGTATATTTGATATACAAAGTTATAATTGTTATTTCTTACACTTGTTGATATTAAAGTATTTGATGCTTATGTCTGTTTTATTGAAACAGCACCAGAATATAACAAGATTGCTGCAGAGTCGACATGATGTTGCGGAATGATGGCAAGGCAAAGTAGTTGATGGCCAAGGAGTTTCACGCCCATAGTTATCAAGTTTGATTAGTAGTTTTGAATAAGAGTTTTGTAGTCGAATTTGAGAGTGATTGTAATAAGTATGTCTTATATTCGATGAGACAAGTTATTCATATTTGTAAGAGACAAGCAAGTTGTTTTTATTATGAATAAAGTTTTCTTATGATCATATTTCGATTATGAATAAGTTATTCATGCATTAATCTTTTTGATAGCAAAGTGGATTTGAATGTTAAAATAAATATCCTAAGTCAATAATAAAATGCACTACCGAATTTTAATCATATTGTTGCAAATATTTTGGATATTTGATCTTGTGTATTTGCATACGACGTGATGATTGAAAATATTGATAAGTCAATATGAGAAGAAATTTGATTTGAGATCATGCAAGATGATTGTTAAATTAAATTGTGTAGTGGAAATTATTATTGAAACCTTTGTTGTATGTCTAAGTAAATAATAAGTATTTACTAAAAGATACAATTATCTGAAATTATTTGATTTGATCAAGAAAGATTTTTCGGATAGAAAAGGAGGATATAAAATCAAGTCATTATAATTGGATTATAATAGCAAGGATTTTAAAGATTTATTTTATCATGAAGGTTTGTGAAAATTCGGTTCACAAAAGGACTTGTGAAATTCGGTTCACAAAATTATGATGCTATTATCAAACATGTTGATGTAGACATTATAATCATACTCTATTTTGAATAAAGTATAGTCCTAAAATTATCTCTTAATATTTTAGAAATCACGTAGAAGGTTTTTCCGTTAGAATTAGTAAACTCCCTATTTTGAAGTCTTCACCCAAAATTCGTATGAACGACAATAAGTTGTGTGTCATGGTTTATAGATTATATGATAATACGAAACTATGTACGAAATAGTTCTTTGTAAAATATTCATAGGAATGAATATATGTTTCATATGGTAAACACCAACAAGGGCAAAACTAGTATTGCTAACTTGGTGATTCATTGAAAACAAGTTTCAAGAAAGGATATGAAATAAAGAAAAGCTTAAAAGGGGTAATTGACCTTACTCGATTTGTGAGAGAAATATTGTTTTGGAATTTGATCCGACAACAAAACTCCACAAATGAAATGAAAAATGATGATATTTGATCATGGTGTTTTCATGCAAGGAGCTTTTTATAAATAGTAGGCATTAAAGAATATTTTCTGTCCGGTCACAGATTAATATTTCATGATTTAATGAGCTTGTTACTAGAACAAGGGATACCTACGAAATACAAAGAAATTGGGGTGATGCCAAATTCGAATTGTGACTATAGAGTCATAAATCCAAAAGGTTGCATTCAAGATTGTATTAGTAAATGTTGCTTGAATCTTATTAAGTAAAAGGGTTACTTGATTTTTCACATGACAAGTTGTGTGAAAAGAATGAAACTGTGAGAAGGACATAAAGCTAATTTTGTCATGAAGAATGTCTTTGACAAAATCAAAATTGTTTTGACTACATTGGATGTAGACATGCCTAAGTCTTTTGGATTTGTATTAACAAGTATAATACATCGTATTTGGAATTTTCGAATTGATACATGATCAAGGATTTCGGTTATGACCGAAATATCGAAGGAAATTATATCCGTATAATTTAAGTGGGAGTAGGACAGCTTACCGGAATAATATGTAAGTGACATATTGTTAAGTGGGAGCTTGTGGGCTACACAATATGAAATGTGTTTGACATTTTGAGTGGGAGCATTACAAGTTACACAATCTCAAATGTAATTGACATTTTGAGTGGGAGCTTAGTCAGGTGTTTATATGTAAATGACATATAATAGATAGGTACTAGGAAAATGAATTAGAAGTAATTATTGAATTACGATAAAATCATATATGTTTAAAATGTGAGCATCTGTTTTGAATAGATCATTTTAAAGAAGTCGAGGTGTTTTTCCAGATTAGATTCTGATGTGTCAGAATAAGACGTAACGAGGAATTGGTCCTTGTAAATCTGGATAAAGTAATCATGGTTGTAAAATATGCTGCACTTCTATGCCATGATAAGGTGGCAGCATATTAACCATATTATATACTCGAAAAGATATGATTAGTATTCTTACAAGAAGAATAAGCGCTGAGATGAATTTGTGATTCATTATTAGTGGAACCAAAATATCCTTCATAGTTTAAAAGAAACTAAGGATATGTGGTTATTTCAAATCTGTAAAGGATGATGAGTTTAACAAATGTTGTGTTAAAAGGATCAACCTAAATGACAGAAAGAAATAAGGATCAAGTCGTTATAGGATAAACTAAAAGGCATTAGGCTGACAATAGAATGTCAGGATCTACTTAGGTAAATATAGAAGTATAAAGATACTGCAAATACATAGGTTGGTAGAGAAAAGGTATTCTCTAAAACTGAGTGTGTTTAATGCAATTAACTGATATTGGATCAGAGTAAGCGCAGGGAAACAAAAGTCTCACTTAGTTGCCAAATATGTATATTTGTTATTAAGATACATGATGATATCAAATAAGGTGATATCAATGGTTTGCAAAGAACTTACGGTTATGAAAGGTTCAGGCCGAAGGAAACCTCTTCCACGAGCGAGCATTATCATAAACACTTATAAAAGATAAGGTTGTATGATTGGTATAGAAAATGCAGCTAGTGTATTTGTACTCTAGTGCAAGTGGGAGACTGTTGGAGATATGCCCTAGAGGCAAATAAATAATAAGATTTATTGCATTATCTCTTTAAGTTTATAAATAGTTTTATACCATGCTATAACTGTATTAATCGGAATTGTTAATACACGTGTGGTATGTAAACAAACCAGAGTCCCTAGTTAAGCCTCTAGATAAACTAGTCCATCAGTCAATGGATGATCGTGATTTCCCGATCATATTGCATTAACAGTTGATGGTGGAGTCATTTTATTGGGAGAATAATTTGATGGACATTACCCAAAGTATTGCAGTTAGGATCGTATCAGATAGTTCAACACTGCAATAGGATTATAACGTGGTAGCTTATTCCTTAGACCGTGAGATTACATCAAGTCGCTGCTTCTGAAAGATACGGCTGATCGCACCTAACGTCATGTCTCATACGCACGACAATAAGGGTGACACTTTCGGGTATTGGAAGGAAGTAGTCGGGGCGAGTAATCAAGAGCGGGATTTGTTCATCCGTGTGACGGATTGATATGCTGGGCCCACTCGGTGAGATTATATCTGTAAAGCTGCGCAGCGTATGACTAGGTCATTGAGATATAATTTCATGGGAACGAGTAAAGCAACCTTGTCGGTAACGAGATAAAACACAACATCGGATGTTGACGATCGTATCTCGGACAAGGAAGTATCAACGAACAAAGGGAATGACCATATCATGTTAACGGTTCAAAGATGATTCAAGGATGATTTATTCTAGAATGCACGGGGGCCGTCATAGTCATCCAGGGCTCCCTGACGGTCATTGGCGGGAGGGTCTCGACCATGTCCGGAGTATTCTCGAACCGAGGGTAACACACTTAAGGTCTTGACGACGCTAGGAGAACGTTTTGGAAACATCGGAGTGGCTTAGGTATAGAGATAGGAGGTTTCGGAAAGGTTCCGGCAAGAACGGAAGAGTTCCGGGGAAGACCGGAAGAGTTCCGGGGAGACCGAAGTGAGTTCGGAGTGATCCGGAAATTGTTTCGGAGTCACGGGAGATTAAATAGTATGTAAATATATTAATTATGGAATTATATATTTATATTAATTTAATATTAAAGAAAAAGGAGAAAAAATGGGCAGCCACCTTAATGGGCCTAGGGCCCAAGAGGGGAAGTTCCCCCCCTGAGAGGGGGTGCGGCTGGGCTTGGGGTGCGGCTGGCCCATGATGGCAGCCGCACCACCCCCCTCTCCCTTTAGTCCCACATTGCCTGGTTGAGGAGAGGTGCAACCCCTCTCCTCCAATAAATAGGGACCCGGATTAATTGGAAAAATACACAGAAAATTCAGGAATTAATTCCGGTTGGCCCAGGCTTCTCCCTAGTCCAATTCCTCCCTCCCCATCTCTCGCGTGCGCGGTCCCAAGTCTGGACAGCGTATACGGGAGACCTATAAACCGCAGCGCACCGTTGTGCTGCGGGATTCCACCCAAAGTTCTCGCTTCCGCTATTCCGGCTGGATCGGGGAGCACGGAGGTCATCGTCAAGGTCCGTACGTGTGCGAGTACTCGGAGGTGCTGCTCTCTCACGAGTTCGGCACTAGGAGCTTCTTCATCGCCGCGTCTCCTTCTTCTTCGTCGCGCCAAGTTCTCCGCGACCTTGAGGTCGGCTACGTACGTCTTCATCGGCAACGCTTGTGCGGGAGCGTAATTCCCGCTATCGGTCTACAAGGGTATGTTTCCGATGACTTCTCCGTTACCGCATTACTAGATAGATAGATCCTGGCTAGTTTCGGTGTTGCGATAGTTAGAAAAATTATTGTTTTCTGCTACGAACCCCATCAACGTGACACATAGGTGGGCCCATTTGTGCAGCGCTGACCGAACGACGGTGCCGTTTGGACTTTGATTTGACCACTCTGGCCCACTTTTCACGGAGGCGTGATGATGGCTCCTATTTTTGCGTATGTAGTGGGCGGAGTGGCCTGCGACGATTGCCCTCTGTGCCTGCCACGTGTACGGTAGGATTGCGTGCGGAGCGCACGATTGCGATTTCAATGACTTTGAAGCGGCCATGTCTGACTTTCCACGAAGGCCTGGCGGGAAGCCTATGTCTCTGAAATCCGTTAGTGAGTCAGCCGCTCGACTGGCCAACAAGTTCATAGCCACTATGGAGCGCCGAGCGGCGGAGGTTGCCACTCGCGAGAGTAGGGCTAGGTCAGAGTCAGTTTCTGAGAAATAGGGAGTCGAACCCATATTTATGTTGTGTAATTAAACCTTGTGATCACACGAGTATGCGTGCACTTGTGCTATCTTTGTTATGAATTTAATTCCTTCGTGCTTTTGCCTGAAAGGCTATGTGCTATTACTCGACTGAGCTGTGTGATGAATCTCCCATGTCTGATTGAAGATTTTTATGATGTTTGGAACAGCCACGGGCATCCTCTACTTCATCTGTCTTATCGCGGCATCGCGCCCCTACTCGATCTCGAGCTCAGGTGGCAAACAATTCCGCAGTAATGCGTTATATGAAGGCTCGAGCCGCAAAACTGGAGCAAGAGCTGGGGAGTGCCCGGAGTGAGTTGGATAGGATGAGGGCTAGGTCTGCTATACCCACTCAGCGAGAGGAGTATGTGCTTGGCGAGATGGAGATCGTGAACAGACAACTCGAGTGTAAGCATGACTGCTCTTATCTCAAGAATTCATAGTCTGTCCTTTTTGTTCACCCAACGCGTGTTGTTGCAGGTTTTGTTCCAGATTTCCAGGCGGAGCAGGCTCGTGTATATGAGCAGTTGAACAACGCGACTGACGAACTCACGACTGACCATCAGCACTTTCGCTTGGATAAGCACCGAGCACGCATACTCGCGACTCTGCAGGATCGAGTGTGGCAGAGCACTATGCTGCTTGAATTATGCAGGTCGGCCTTCAGCCGAATCAACCAGATTCTTTTCCCGGCGGGTCCGTAGCCTCAAGGAATCCATGCATTGCTTGGACTTTTCCGAAGTGCAGGTCCCATTCGAGATTTTATCACCCAGAAGCTTGTTGATGGAGCCAACGCAACGATGGCTTATATCCGGAGCAAACGTCCACATATGCAGCTCGTCCACCCGTGCCTGGATCAACTTTGTCGCAGTCGCATCTTGACGATACAGCCGAATATGCGAAGGTGTTGGTTGAGTGCTATCATGCTCAACTTATGGGCCATGTTCTTCCCGTAAAGGACGAACCGGAAGATTAGGCTTTTTCTGTATAGGGGACAGCCCCGAGTGTAAATTTGCCACTTGTACATAATGTATATTTGTTTACTTGTATGTATGCAGCCCCCGAGTGTATCGAACGGGGTTTTATGACAAATACTCAATATATAACGTCAATTCTATAGCCCCCGAGTGTTCGAGTGAGGCTGTGAATTTTTTGCGATGTTTGGAGCTTTAACTCATGTTATTGAGCAACATGTTTGTATGATTTTTATGACCCAGCCCCCGAGTGTTCGAGTGCGGCTGGGGTATTATGTTTGAAGAAGGAGCGAAAGCTCATGTTTTGAGGTAGCGCAGCCCCGAGTGCTCGGGTGAGGCTAAGGTTATGCGAATAAGTTATGCGAGTAGTAAACAGGGAGAAATATGAGGAATCATTGATTATATTCCATTTTTGAATGTTAAGCTGCAGACCGCCTCATTAAAAACCTTCCAGTCCCCTTAGGTACCCTGGTAAGGAAAAGAGCGCGTCTGAAACCTGCAGCCATCCGACATATGTGCATATTACACTGTGCGACTGAGCAATCTAAGCATAGAAACGGCGCAGCTGCGCAACGTTCCAAGGATTGTATGAGAGTTCGCCTGTCTTCGCGTGCTTCAGTCTGTATGCTCCACCACCAATGACCTCGGTGATGATGAAGGGTCCTTCCCATGGAGAAGAAAGTTTATGCACCTTCTTTTGCTTCAGTCGAAGTACCAAGTCGCCAATCTCGAAGGACCTGGTACGCAGTCGACGGCTGTGATAGTTGCGGAGATCTTGCTGATAGACAGTTGTGCGTGCTAGCGTCGTGTTGCATGCTTCTTAGAGCAAGTCGACTGCGTCTTCGAGAGCTTCATCTGCATCTTCGTCGTTGTATGCTTCGACTCTTGGTGCATTGAATCTTACGTCTGATGGCAGGATCGCCTCTGCGCCATAGACCATGAAAAATTTGGTGAATTGTGTTGAAGCATTGGGGGTTGTGCGGAGGCTCCATAGCACAAACGGGAGTTCTTTGACCCAAGCACCCGCGGCCCTTTTGAGTGGCATCAGGAGGCGTTTTTTGATTCCGCTCGTCACAAGTCCATTGGCTTTTTCGACTTGGCCATTGGACTGCGGGTGTGCCACGGATGCATAGTTGAGCGTGATATCTTGCTCTTTGCAGAAAGTTCGGAATTCTTCAGCCGTGAAGTTTGTACCGTTATCAGTGATGATGCTGCTTGGCACGCCAAAACGGTATATGATGGATTTTATGAAATTGACTGCTGTAGTGGCAGTCGAACTTGTGATAGGGACTGCTTCGATCCACTTGGTGAACTTGTCGACTGCCACCAGAAGGTGAGTATGCCTTCGGGTAATCGTACTTGATGTCCCGTGGTGCTAGCTCGATGAGCCATTTTGCGGCTCGCCCAGTTGCATTAGGGTTTGTGAGGATGTCCCCGATCCCTGTGGTACTAACTACAGTGATCGGGTGCTCTGCGAAGTAGTGCGTCAGCTTCCTTGAAGACATGAACACGGCGTAAGCCATCTTTTGATAGTGCGGGTACCGCTGCTTTGATATGGAGAGGACTTCACTCAAGTAGTAGACTGGACGTTGTATGCTTTGGGTGTGTCCCTCCTCCCTGCGCTCGACTACCAGTACGGTGCTCACCACCCTGTTAGTTGCGGAGACATATAGGTATAGTGGCTCGCGTTCCCTTGGTGCGACGAGGATTGGAGGGCTTGTGAGGACTCGCTTGAGGTCTGTGAAGGCTGCTTCGGCTTCTGGCGTCCATTCGAATTTATCTGCTTTCTTCATCAGTCGATAGAACGGGAGTGTTTTTCGCCCAGCTTACTGATGAATCGACTGAGTGCTGCCACTCGACCAGCTAATTTTTGCACGTCATGGAGCTTTGAAGGCCTTTGCATCGTCAAGATGGCCTCTATTTTCTCCGGGTCTGCCTCGATTCCTCGAGCCGATTCTAGATACCCGAGGAGTTGCCCGGCTGGCACGCCGAACGTGCACTTCTTCGGGTTGAGCTTGATGTGGAAGCGTTTGAGGTTTGCGAACGTCTCTCGCAAGTCATCGAGTAGTGTGTTTTCCTCTCTTGTGGTGATGACGATGTCATCTACATAGACCTGGACGTTTCGCCCAATTTGCTTCTTGAGGCAGTCTTGCATCATGCGCTAGTAGGTTGCGCCTGCGTTCTTGAGCCCAAAGGCATTGTTGTGTAGCAGTAGACCCCGAGTGGGGTTATGAACGCCGTTTTCTCTTCATCCTCTTCCTTCATCCTTATCTGATGGTAACCCGAGTAAGCATCCAGGAAGGACAAGCGAGCGCACCCGGCGGTGGAGTCGACGATCTGGTCGATTCGAGGTAGTGGAAAGTGATCCTTTGGACAACACTTATTGAGTGCTGTAAAATCTACGCACATCCGAAGGATATCGTGTTCTTCTTCTCTACGAGTACGGGGTTGGCCACCCATTGTGATTTCTTGATCTCTCTGATGAAACCTGCTGCGAGTAGTCTGTCGACTTCGGCTTCGACTGCGGTTCTTTTGGGCCGGATATGCGGCGCATTGTTTGCTTGACTGGTTTAGCATCTGGAAATAATTGGAGAGAGTGCTCGGCGAATTCCCTGGGAATACCTGGCATGTCGGCTGGACACCACGCAAATATATCCCAGTTCTCACGGAGGAATTCGACGAGCGCGCTTTCCTATGCGATAGGCAGACTCGACGAGACATTGACTGTCTTGGTCGGGTCAGTCGGGTGCACCTGATGCGACCTTGTGTCATTGGTGGCATTGAATGCTCTGTCGACTGCCACCTTTTTGTGCTCCGGCATAAGTGTTCGATCGTTGGAGACCGCTAGATCAGCGAGTGTTGCTTCCATGCCGAACATCTCAGAGATTTTGCTAAACTCTCGGTCGCAAGAGTGGACTTTTGGAAGTTTCCTTTGACTGTGATTACTCCTTTTGGTCCAGGCATTTTCAGCTGGAGGTATGCATAGTGGGACCGCCATGAATCGAGCAAACGTCGGGCGTCCAAGTATGGCGTGTATTGTGACTTCCAGTCGACGACTTCGAACTCAATCGACTCTGTCCTGAAGTGGTTCTTGTCCCCGAACGTTACGTCGAGTTGTATGGTGCCTTCTGGGCTTATTGCTTTGCCTGGGACGATACCGTGAAGGTATTTGAGGATTTGGCAGGTTTTCGACTGACCTGTTCATTTTGCGGAGCGTATCTGCGAAGATATGTTTATGCCGCTGCCACCATCCATGAAGACCTTGGACATGGCGTAACCTCCAATTTGGGCGTCGAGTACCAGAGCGGAGTGCCCTGGACGAACACCGATGGTGGGTGGTCCTCTCTGCTGAAACTTATCGCAGTCTCGATCCCTTCAAGAATTCAGTTATAGCAGGAGGTGACATGACCGCCATGTTTACTTGTCGAGTGCGAAGTTTTTGCTCCCTGTTGGAAGGGCGACCTTTCTGTATCATGTACATCTGCCCTTGGGTGGAGGGTACTGAGGTTCGTCCACCCGAGGTACAGGTTGTATGGCACCCGCGATGTTTCCGCCTGCGTGAGGCTGTGGTGGTGGAGGTGGTGCCATCAGAACGGGCACATTGTTTGGCTGAGGCACGGGCGCGGGTGCGTTTGCGGCTGTTGCCTTTCTGAGATTTATGTAATCAGTCGCCATTTGGTCGAACTCCCTGCAGTTTCTCATCGAGTGATTGGAGCGCAGTTTTCCGTCTTCCCCTTTGTACAGGTGGAATCTGCAATCAGCATCCATCTTTTCTTCGAATGATCGCTCGGATTGTGCGCCAGAACGCGACTTGCGCCAGTCTTTCCTCTTGTAGCCGTCGCTGCGTTGGCCGCGGTCTCGACTGTCCCGCGATCATCTCGACTGTCCCATCGATCATCTCTACTGTCCCGTCGATCTTCTGACCGTCGGTCGCTCTGTCTTGGTCGCTGCGGGGTGTGGAAAACCCAGCCGCCATGAACTCGGGTCTGTCGTCGTCGTAGTGACGTTTTGAACGCTTGCGCCTTCGGTCGTCTCTGTATGAGTGTCTGCGGCTTCGACTGCCACCTTCTTGATTGTCACAGGGTGAGGACCCACGTGTGGTGCGTGACATATCTTCTCCGTCTGCCCACTCAGTCGCAATGTTCAGGAGGTTAGCCATAGAGGTTGGCTTTTGGCGACCGAGTGCTTCTTTGAAGTCTCGCCTGGCGAGGCCCATGATGAAGGCATCCATGGCCATATCTTCTGAAATTACTCCAACTGAGTTGCGTATCTCAGTCCATCGTCGGATGTATGACCTCAACGTTTCGTCTGATCGTTGAACGCAAGCTCGTAGCTCCACGAACGTTTTTGGCGCTCACATAGAGGCTCAAAGTTTTTGATGAAGTATGTGCGGAAGTGATCCCACGAGTCGTATGTTGATGGAGGTAGAGCCTTGAGCCAGTCGCGGGCTGTGCCTTCGAGCATGAGTCGTATGTATTGCATGGCTGCGGTGTTCGTGCCGCGCTTGCACGAGACAGCCAGTCTGTAGTCTTCCAGTCATCCTGAAGGTTCCTGTCGACCCGTGTATTTGGGTTGTTCAGATGTGAGTTTGAACCCTTTGGGCATCCGTGTCTCGCGGACGCGTCGAGTGAAGCACGGAGCTCCGCATGACTGAGGCTCCTGATCAGAGTATGAGTCGCTGCTATAAGATCTGCGATCTGCTCCTAGACCTGCGCCTACGTGAGCTGCTTCTTTCCTTTGAGTGGTGGCGGCGACCACTGCGTTATGCTCTTCACGACGTGTGTCAACTATGGCGCGATCTCGACTCCCTCCTGGAGCTGTTGGAATTTGGCGTATGGCCTTTGCTGCTAGGGCAAGTGATTTGATCGGTTGGCGATGTAATTTTGTATTGGGGTCATCAGCTGGAGGCTTGATTGCCTCTAAATATGCTGCAGCAGTAAAGAGAGCACCCGCGGCTGTTTTGGGTACTGGCACTCCCTCTTCATCGTATGTCATGAAGGAGTTGCCTAAGTTGCGGGTGAGTGCTGCCCTCTCATCTGGCGCGAGGTGCGACAGCCTTGATCTGGGTCTTGGATCTGCCGCCCGGTGGAGCTCAGGGAGAGCTGTCCTGCGCGCACTCGACAAGCTAGCTTGCTTTTTACGTTCTTCGAATGTTGCTCTGATCTGCTGCAGTCGAAGTGTTTCCTGCCAGGTGAAGTACTGGAAGGTCAACATCTCCTCCCGTGTTGCGTCCATGGGCATCATTGTGCACTCCTTGATGACTTTATCTGCTTTTGCTGCCATCTCAGTAGTAATTATGAGAGTTGTGACTCCATCCGGCATAGTAACTGTGCACGGAAACTCTGTAGGCCTGCGACTGGCCGCACATCAGATGATTCTGCGGCGAAGGCGACGTAGACCTGCTGGGGTATCACCCGATGGTATGTGTGTGTGCTTTCGAGTCCCGTCATAGACTTGATGTCGTCATCAAGGCTCATGTCGGAGTCGATATGCCCATCGAGTGGTCCGTGTGGACGGATCTCGCTGTCGACGCCTTCATCGCCTATGCTCATCTCGATGTCGGCGAAATCGTTATGAATCTCGAAGTCGAAGTTGTTGTTGGTGCAGATCTCGGAGTCGATGTAGTTGTCGATATGAGTTTCGGGCTCGTCGAAGTCGCTGAGGGAGATCCCGCAGTCGAATGTATCCTCGAGTGGGAGATTGAGCTCGGGATCGTTTGTGGGGTATGCTGATTCGGCCTCCTCTCCTTGGAGTTCGTCGATGAGCTCGTTCATCTCTCAAGTCGACATGGTTATTGCAGACGAACAAGCTTGGAGAGTTGACGATGGTATGGACGAAGTTGATGGATCCGCTGTCGAAGGAGCCTCGGGTGCAGAACTCGCGAGTTGGCGTGGATCCGTCAAGTCCTGCACACCAAGCTTGTTGACGAAAAAATTGAACGAACCAACGGTTAAACCCAAACCTGACTCGAGATCGGATAAGGCCTCCTGGAATTCTGGCGAGTGTGGCTCGAAATCCATCAGAGGATCCGATGCGCTTTTTGCAGGTGAAGCTGGCGTGCTGCCGTTTGTCGAGTGAGTCGGCGAGTTGCCGTGTGTCGCCTGAGTCGGCGAGTTCTGGTTTGTTGATGCAGCCGGCGAGTTGCCGTTTGTAGATCCGATCGGCGAGTCACCGTTTTCTGATGGAACCGAAAAGACCGTGAGTCCAGCACTATTCTTTCCCACAGACGACGCCAATTGACGAGGGGTACCTCATTAAATCCCATGGTTAAGGACTTAGGGTTGAGATTATGGGGAGAGAACGTGGTAGTGCTGTAGTTTCGTCGGCTGACAAGCAGAGGCAAAGATTTACCCAGGTTCAGGCCCTCGGGTGGAGGTAAAGACCCTACTTCCTGCTTGTCTGTTATTGATCGTGTGAGATTATGCGGTTACAAGGAGGCTCCGGCGAGATGTCGATCTCGCTAGAGATTTGGCGGTTTGAGTATGGCTTGGTCCCAGATCGGCACCCCTCCCAGCCTTTAAATAGGCTGGGTCTCGGGAGTTCTTAACCGACTAGTTTACACGTATGGAAAGTCTAAACCGACTATGCCTATGTCTAATCTTGGAGGGTACTCCATCTTCTTGGGCCTCTTGTCTTGGGCTTCGAGTAGGCTCTTCACTATTGGGTCTTAGTCGTTACGTGCACCAGGTACCCTCATGGTAGGGTACCCGAGATGTACATCCATGTCATATATCAAAATTGAAATACAAGTTAAATTATAATTAAAATCGAAATATAAGTACATTAAAACTGAAACACTACGAATTACAAGTATACTAAAACCCAAAATACAATCATACTGAAAAACCGAGTTACAAGTACAGTAAAAATTGAAATACTATGAAGTACAAGTATACTAGTTTTCAAAGTACATTTTTGTTTTGTCGAAAATTATCAGTATGGGATTTAATTTTAAAAATCTCGACGCGGATAACACGACGAAAAACATGGTTCGTAATTCAGAGGCGGATTATAAAGATATTTAATTTTGAATTTTTGTTTCTCTAATAAAAAGTAAAAAATCCAGTGTCTCTCTCAATATCCTCGGCCTCAGTTCTCTTCTCCTTGCAACAAGTGACTACTAGTAGAGAGTCACTCTTTTCTCTTTGCGACATGTGGCGGGTTGGGTGACACCCACATATGCCACACGACACGAGTAGAAGGCCCGCAAAAGAATCTCCAATAAGGTGGGATTTTTTTATAGAGATTACCTAAGTTTCAACACCCGGGAGAATGTTTCCAAATAGTGAAAAATGTTATGCATATTTTGAGAATCACGTTGTCCCTCTCATCTGGCCCGGCCAATCCGTCGAAAATTCAAGCCAATCATCGACGTAAGACAAGTATACGTCTTATGATTCCTTTTACGTAATCCGGGTTAGGCGCCTTTTGACTGCCAGACAACCAGGCCACGTACGAGATAGGGCCCAGCAGCCAGCCACTAGCACTCACACGGCCACGTCGCCCAGACTCCATGTTGGCATGTTGCACTATTACGCAAACCGCCAGGTCCTTTACTACAAAAATCACGCAACATCTCTCCCTTCTCCGTGTCCAATCTCGCCCTCGTGACTTCCTCTCGTCTTCCCGCACGCCGGAGCTCACCTCCCCTCCCCGTCCACCTGAACCCCAGCCCTGGACCAGGGTCCTGCTGCTTCCTACACGCGAGTCGGCTGAGCTACCGACCGGCGGGCCATGGCGAGGTGGCGGCCGGCGATGCTGCTGGTAGCGGCGCTGGCGCTGGCGGCGGCCGCGGGGTGGCGCGCGGAGGCGCTGTCGGTCACCGTCACGGACACCGAGTGCATCCACGAGTTCGTGCCGTACGAGGGCGACTCGGTCACGGGAAACTTCGTCGTCGTCGACCACGACATCTTCTGGAGCTCCGACCACCCCGGCATCGACCTCACGGTACGGTAGCCCGGCCGATCCCCCGTCTCCTCTTGGCCACCCTTCTGCCCGCGCGCTTGATCTGGGCACGGGGGTCTGGATTTTAGCGGGGTTTATGTGTTGTTTTAGTTGGGATCTGTGTGATCGAATTGGGGATCAAGTAGATTTGGGGCCTGCCTGATCTGCAGCTCGTGATGCTTCGATGGGAGAAAACCTGCGGCGATTTGGTGATCTCGATCAGTAACGTTCATGATTTAGATTACTTTAGCAAGTGCTTTAATTAGTTCGTACGGTTGATTATTCTCTTAGTTGATCCTGTTGCGCTCTGGCGCAAAGTCCGGATCTTTGGAGGAAGTTTGGTGGGTTGCGGTGCTCTTTTTATCTGTTGCTTGGTGTATATACAACATTTGCCAGCGCAGGGTACGATCATTCCGGTTGGATGGTTTACATGTGGAAACAATTGACTCGCATATGCTAATTTTAATTTATAACTGTGAATGTAATATTTTATGATTTGTTTGTTCGTAATTCCTTGGTGTAGAGATGTCATTGAAGATGATATACCGTCCGAGTAACGACAATCCTATCTTCATTTAGAAGTAGCGTGTGAACAGTCCTTGTGTTAGTATTTCTCACTGTTTATAGCACTGTTTACTCGACTAACATTTCTTGACCAGTTGTGAACCTATCTTCGACTGTATTTCCTTTCTCCTCTGCACTGGGATGTTTGTATGTAAGTGACGATAAGGCTGGACAGTGAGATGTAATTGAAATTTTGGTTGAGTTACCCTGTTTATTTAGAACTCAGCTTGAGCAAATGCCAACCAAAGTAAGTAGAGAAACTGGTCATAACTGGTCAATAGAACACTGAAATGTTTTGCTAAGGTGATTTTATTTACCAAAACAACAAAACAATCAAACTTGGAGGAAATACGTAAGCCGCCAATGTGGAAAAACCTGTTCCAAAGATTAGATGGTAAAATAGCCTGTTTTGTAGTAGAAGTTTTTTTTAGGCATGTAGTAGAAGGGTTAACACTATTTATTTTCCATTTTTGTCTAAGACTAAAAGAAATTTGTCATCTTGTCCTTGTGAGGTTAAAAACCTACAAATGAGATGCCGGTTTGTGCAGTGTATCAGAACTTTAGAAGTGAGAGATTCCTAAGAGTTCTTAGTGGAAGAAAAAAAAGTAAAATAGTTTTGCCCCCGCTTTTCCCTTTTTCTGAAGGATTAAAGCGCTAAGCGTTTTGCCTCCGCTCAGCGCATAAGCGAGTTTAAGCGTGTGTTTAAGCACGCTTTTTATAACCTTGGTTTCATGTCATTGCAAAGGGAGAGTTTAGTGTACAATTACAACCTCCATGGAGGGGGGCGGTCAAGGTACAAGAAATTCGATTTCCCAGGTCGTCGGCAGCACTGCCCTTAGGCCAGGGTGCCTGCTCTAGCCCAGAGTGCTGTTTCTTCTCCGATTCTTGAAACCAGCGTGGAGACAGAGGGCTGTGTGCTGTCAAAGACGCAATCATTGTGCTCTTGTTGAGGGTAGTTCTAAATGAGTCGGTCTTGTGCTATTGCTAGTTGGAGTAGCCATTCTTTTAGATGATTTATGAGGCAAATGAAACACCTAGTTGTTTTTGGTTGACTTGAATACTCACATCAGTATATGAAAACAATTGAGTTCCCACCAATTCTTTAGTACCACCAATTTCCGCTCAGTAGTGACAGATTCTAATGCTTAAACACTGGTTTGTTTTAGGCAAGTGTATAGTATTTTCCTTATGCCCACAATGACTGTTGCCTGCTGGGAAATATTTGAGTCCATCCTACCTTGGGTATTACAACTGTGATTTCCTTTGGGTGGATGCGTCATTTTGGTTGTCCCATGTGAAGAATTATTTGTTCTTAATAAAGATGATCTAGTTTGAAGACTTAGCTAGTCCTCTTCTCGTTTTCTAGTTTGTTGATATGATGATATCCATACTAGCAATGCTAATTTGTCAACGGTTGCACCTTTTATATCCACTCGTGAAATATTGCATTATAAGTCTGTATTTTATGGTAGTACTTAAGCATGTTGTCATTTTCACTTAATCGATATTGTTCTTTTCATCAATGCAGGTAACTTCACCAGGTGGTAACACTGTATATACATTGAAGGGAAAGTCTGGTGACAAATTTGAGTTTAAAGCTCCAAGGGGTGGAATGTACAAGTTTTGCTTCCATAATCCATACGGGGCACCTGAAACCGTTTCTTTCTACATTCATGTTGGGCACATACCCAATGAGCACAATCTGGCGAAAGATGGTCAGTGTACTGATTGTGTCCCTTAAGCTTTTCAGCACGGGCCTATTCTATAAATTATTTTGTTTGCGCCTATTGACTAACTATCAATTCAGTTAGCTTATGTGATCTTATGCTTATCAATTTAATGATTTATCAAATCCCATTCCTTCAGTTTTAACACCTTTTTGTTTCTGTTCCAGAGCACTTGGACCCTATCAATGTGAAAATTGCAGAGCTTAAGGAAGCATTAGAATCTGTCACTGCTGAGCAGAAATACCTCAAAGCACGTGAGGCTCGTCACCGGCATAGTAAGCTCCATAAACTTTCTTATGTAAATGATCTCTTCTAATTTTGGCTTTCTCTTATGGCCATTTTAACGGCTAATAGAGTACATAAATTTTCTGTGAGTTTATTCCAATCCCCATGTGTTATGGAGCGTGGTACGGTCTTAAATGGAACCACAACATGCATGATGGTGCCTTGATGGCAGCCGTTCGTTTGTCCAAGCTGCGAGATGAGCGGAAATATTTGTCAGAACAGAACGTATTTAACTAAGCCACATTATTTTAGATACATTAAGCTAAACTATCATGAAATGTCATTTCTGCTGCTAAGACGCAAATTACAATTGTTTCATGGTGCCTCAAGGACAGGGATGAACTAACAAAGGAAACTAGGATTAGATATTTAGATTGGTTTGTTCTCTGCATAATGGAGATGGGTGCAAGAGAACATATTTTTATAGAGGAGTAGACTCCTAAAGACAGAGATAATTCCCTAAAGCTAGCAACTAATCAGTAGGTGCCTACTAATAAATCCTACCTGCGGTCCCTTTGGCTTGCTGCTGATATGTACAGCTCCTTGTGAGCAGCTGGGCTTGACTTGAATTTTTGCATATTCATGTACTACATCCGTTCCAAAATATAAGTCATTTTGCAGAGGTAGTACTAAGCTACAAACTTCTGTTTTACTAGTCAATAGCCATCCATTACAGAGCTTACTACAATAAATGGACTTATGATATCTGAAACTCCAGTCCTCCATGAAAATGAAAAAAAAAACACCACAACTAATGGAATAAATGCACTAGAACAGTTGGAACAGTTGCATACAATTTCTTAATTGGGTAGCGGTGTTCACTTTATCCAGTTTCGCTCCCTTGTAGAGTTAGTATCTTATCTTTTACCTGTATCATAGCAGTGTGTTGTTCAGTTGGGACAGGTATCAAATGAGCTTGCATAATTTGTTTAACCTGCCTATATCAGTTCTCTTTTTATTTTGAAAATACGCCAGTGTCAAATGAGATCTTGAGAATATCTGGGTAATGAATCAGCCAAGCGGCAAAGGACATTTCCCATTATCCTATTTATTGTTTTGCTCTTTTCACGTTTTCTTTTATCTTCTTATAATATTGTGATTGATGATGAATCTTCATGACCGTCTGAATTCAGCAAACGAGAGCACCAGAAGACGCGTCATGTTCTACACGATGGCGGAGTACCTAGCTTTCATGGCGGCTAGCGCGTTGCAAGTCGTCTACATCCGCCGCCTGTTCAGTAAAAACGTGGCGTACAACAGGGTCTAGGACACCATCTACTTCAAGGCAGCAGCAGATGGCTGCAACAGGGAATATTTTCTGTCATCATATTGTAGCTTTTCACCCCCTCTTTTTTTTTGGTGTTAGTCTAAAGATACTCTTTTAATTGATCGCCTTGTACCTTTAGCAACTATTGTGAAATGTGAAGCGCACTTGGTGTGGAAGCATAGATACATAATTAATCTTCAGAGTGTTGATGTCAAAAGGAAAAGGGCGTCAAGTGTACTGATTGATGTGTTGTTATGAGGTTGGTAATACTGATACAAGTTTCATTCTCTCTCAGTCGAGCACAGCTAGATCCAGCAGTAGGAATGGCCTAATGGGTTGCACTGACATAGCAATGAAATTAAGGGACAGGTGAACATCTAACCAAAGCTCTGGAAAAAAAAAGTAAAAAAATTGCTGTAACTTAATCACATAGCCAAACAGGCTATGATTCTTGAAGAATTTCACGCAAGTCTTGCCAAGTTGACGGCACAAAAAGTGTGCAAACCACAAAGACCCCTCAGAATCGATGTTCACTTCCATTATATTGTAGGTGAAGAGGGACATTTACAGCCGATGTAAGTTTATATATACATGTATTGACAAATACTACTTCAATCTCAGTACGCTGAGAGGTTTGTTCTGATGTACATCCACATTAAAGAAGATCCGTCCCTGGCTGGGTAACAGATGAGTTCTATGAACCTGAAAGTTTTGCATGATCATATTGCTTTCACTTCTTCACACTTTTGGCCACTGTGGGCTAACTACCTGCAGAAGTTAAAAAAAAAGTCAAAACAATGACTCAACTACTTCTACTGCTTTGCACATATTTGAGGACTTTGCTACGAACCTCTAATGTACTGAAGACTAACTGCATCCGACTCGCTACCACCGAAGTCTCCTCCGAACTGCCCATGACAGCCATTTGTTCCAGCTGCAATGTTTTCACTGGCAGCCTGCAAGTAATTTCGTCAGCACTGGATGTGATCAGGTTCATAAGATAAAAAAGAAGAAAAATGATGATAGAAAGAACTTCTCTTACCATGCCATGCCTTTGGTATAGTAAGCGTTTGCTATCAGGGCACAAAACCCTTTCCACTGATGCAAGACGTCGTCTGACACTGGTGGGGAAGTAGACCACCTGATGATTGTTGGCTGTGGTGTGCACAAGATTGTGATGAACACTATACTGAGCCACAGAATGCATTCCTTTACCTACATCACATGCAATCGTCATTGAGACGCTAAAATCTCATCAAGGGACAGAGTGTTTACATCATGATGAACAAGTCATCTACTGTGCTAAGGTCTAAGGATACCTTATATAAAGTTTTATATCTTGCCAATATGATTTAGTGGACTCCGTATATCAACAATCATTAAACAAACTGATAAGAAAAAATACATGGGGGTGGAATAGACCTAAGCAGAACTCGTTGGCTTGAGTGCAAATTTACAGAGCAGAGCATAGTTTCAACGCAAGACATTTGACGATAGAATACAACTGTAAACTGAAGCTGATGAATTCATATTTGAGAATGTGCTAACCTCAGAAGAACGGACTTTGAAGCTCAAGCTTGTTCCTCCTCCATAGGATCGCAGGCCTTCAATCTCGACACCAGAAGCTTTGATATCCATAAGTTCCATTCTAAACCCCTCTTCTGTACATCCTAGGGCATATGCTTGCACGCCAGCACTAACAAACCCCTGGTAACAATTAAAGTCGGCATAATGATTATAGACAGAAGTTATGTCCAGAAGACCAGCGAAGAATCTCAACAAGAACCAATACTTTTATGTTCTCTCCACCTCCTCGATCAATGACATTCTTATACTGCTTGAACAGGCTGGTTGCTATATTACGCGATGAGCGGAAATCCTCGTCCGATGAAGCATTCACATGAAATCGGTGCTGCACACAACAGAAACAGAATGATTGATGCAACAGATGGTGATCAAGAATCCATCAAACTGAGGATCTTTGTCACAAATCATACCGTACCAGCCAATGCCTTGTAGTTCTCTCATTTAAGCTTCTCTGCAGATATCGGCTGACACTCGTAAAGTTAACTCTGAAGGAAGGAACAATGTGTGCCCTCTGTACATGACAGCCTTCGACGGAGCTACAAACCACACTGCAAAATAACAAGTTGTTGAAGGAACCAGCGGCGTTTTTTGGGAATGGTTTCAGTTCTTGGCTAGAACCAGGCCTTGCGAACAGAACGGGTCCGTGTAGCGTCGGCATGCTGGATGCTCATCAAGCTGCAGCAAACTGCGCACGCATTTCTCCAGCAGCCGGAGAGGATTTCAGAAGCTGCAGGCAACTCAATCTACAAACAGAGAATGCTTTGATCAGCCACACACAAGGACAAGGGCTAACCAGATATATATCTTCTTAGGAAATTGCAACGGAGAACTGCTACAACTCACAGAAATCTTTATATTCTCTTCTTCTAACACGTTTTGAATATAAAGTAGAGAATTTACAAGCTACTGCGACACTCTAGACACGACGTTTTAGAAAAAAGGAATAATTTCAATGCTTTAATGTACCGCGCGTGATTACTTAGCATATTTATAACCAGGATGGACAGTTTACATGAAGTTGTTTAAATCAGTAGCTCATGGTTTTTACATGAAGTTGTATAAATCAGTAGCTCATGGTTTTTTATATGAAGTTGTATAAATCAGTACTAACTCATGGTTCGTACATAAATTCGGCCATTTCTCGACCTCCAAGAACCCAGCCTAGTAAAAATTCTGGTGAAGACTGAAACTTCACACCTAGCTGAAGATTCCTCCAGCCCAGAAATCCCAACCCAAACAGCCAAATACCAGATCGGATAATACATACCACCTCAAAGAAGAAGAAAGGAAGGGGGCTTACCACCGGAGGAGGCGAGGAGCGGCCGGAAGCTGGCGCAGAATCAGGAGGAGGACGGAGAAGGGGATGGTGTGTGGTGGAGAGGTGAAAATACAAACACCGTGGAGGGGTTTAGTGGTTAAAAAGGAACAGCGGTGGAAATGTGGAGAGAAGGGAAGGGAAAATTCAGGGGCCACAAGAAAAGATGACTGGCGAGGCGAGCGGCGACGTGGACCCCGCGGAGAGCAGCCGTCGTCGGCCCGTCGCACTCGGTGAATCTTCTGTTAGTTGGGCCGGTTCTGTAACCTGGAAATGGTTTGTGGGCTTCTCTTGTTTCGTCCATGCATATAAGTCCTCGAGAGGCCACTATCTAATCCTAGGGGCATCTGCCCTGTTTTAGAAAAATAAAGGGTAAAGTGCACTTTTGGTCCCTCAACTGTCGTAAAAGTCTAACTTTGATCTTTAACTCTATTCTGGTATAAATGTGGTCCTCAAACACTAGGCTAATCCGACGCGGGGATCCATTATGCAATTAGCATGCACGTTTTAACGGCAGAAATCTCAATCACTCTCCCACAATCCTATCTCACCTAATGGTTTTGTGATCACTCTCACAAATTAAGTGTTTGAGGACCACGTTTAGACCAAAATAGAGTTAAGAGACCAAAGTTGGATTTTTGTAAAACTCGAGGGACCAAAAGTGCACTTAACCAAAAAATAAATTTTAAACGCGATTCAAAATGTTCAAAAGTTTCTAAACAAAAATATGTATGTATATCTCCAAAAAAATATGCGCCCGCCACAAAGTTTTGTGAAAAAATAACTTTTTATTTTGTCTCCACAAAAAAAAAACAAATTTTGGTGCTAGAAAAATACTTATTACGAGACATACTTTTGTCTTTTTTATATAAACCAAATAAAAAATCGTTTTTACGCGAAATTTTCTACGGGCACATAAAATGTGGATATGTACCTCTGCAATCTTTACAACATTTTTGACATGCAGAAATATGATTTTTCAAAAAGGGGCAGATGCCCTTAGGTTCAGATATTTTCCATAAGTCCTCGTGTTTTCTTCCTCTAAAAAAAGGTCCTACCGTGTGATGTTATTCTATGCAGGCGGAACGTGGAATCCAAGGTAGTCTAAAAATCTACGGTGGAATGCAATGGCGATGCGAACTGCGTCGACATGACCCCCACGGCCCCGCCACAGCTTGATCAACATTACGAAAGAGGCCAACACTCGGGAGAGAAAAGATTCAAGGGATCTAATTTCTTGTTTAGAAACAAATCAGCTTTGGTCTGTAGTATTATCTTCAAATCTTTGATACCTTGTAGTATCTGAGGGGAGCTGACATGGGTATACATCTCGGGTACCCTACCATGAGGGTACCTGGTGCACGTGACGACTGAGGCCCAATATCGAAGAGTCTATTCGAAGCCCAAAGACAAAGGCCCAAGAAGATGGAGTACCCTCCAAGATTAGACATAGGCATAGTCGGTTTAGAACTTTCCACATGTGTAAACTAGGTCGGTTAAGAACTCCCGAGACCCAGCCTACTTAAAGGCTGGGAGGGGCGCCGATCTAGGACCAAGCCATACTCGAACCACCAAAGCTCTAGCGAGATCGTCATCTCACCGGAGCCTCCCTGTAACCTCATAATCTCCGCGATCAATAACAGACAAGCAGGAAGTAGGGTCTTTACCTCTACCCGAGGTGCCTGAACCTGGGTAAATCTTTGCCTCTGCTTGTCAGCCGACAAAACTACCAACACTACCACGTTCTCTCCCCATAATCTCAACCCTAGGTCCTTAACCATGGGATTTGGTGAGGATACCCCTCGTCAATTGGCGCCGTCTGTGGGAAAGAATAGTGCTAGATTCACGGTTTCTTCAGTTCCATCGGAAGTCGGCGACTCGCCGATCAGATCTACAAACGGCAACTCACCGGCTGCGTCAACAAACCAGAACTCGCCAACTCAGGCGGCACACGGCAACTCGCCGGCTCACTCGACAAACGGCAACATGCCGGCTTCACTCGCAAAAAGTGCATCTGATCCTCTGATGGATTTCGAGCCGCACTCGCCAGAATTTTAGGAGGCCTTCTCCGATCTCGAGTCAGGTTTGGATTTAACCGTTGGTTCATTCAATTTTTTCGTCAACAAGCTTGGTGTGCAGGACTTGATGGATCCACGCCAACTCGCGACTTCCGCACCCGAGACTACATCGGCTGCGACACCTTTGACTGCGGATCCATCTGCATCCATAGCATCGTCAAATCTCCAAGCTTGTTCATCTGCAACAACCATGTCGACTCGAGAGATGAACGAACTCATCGACGAACTCCAAGGAGAGGAGGCCGAATCAGCGTACCCCACAAACGATCCCGAGTTCGATCTACCACTCGATGATACCTTCGACTGCGGGATCTCCTTCAGCGACTTCGACGAGCCCGAAACTCATATCGACAGCCACGTCGACTCCGAGATCTGCACCGACAACAACCTCGACTTCGAGAATCATAACGATTTCGCCGACATCAAGATGAGCGTAGGCGATGAAGGCATCGACAGCGAAATCAGTCCAGACGGACCACTCGATGGACACATCGACTCTGACATGATCCTTGATGACGACGTCGAGTCCATGGTGGGACTCGAAAACACGTACACATACCCTCGGGTGATACCCTAGCAGGTCTACGTCGCCTTCGCCGCAGAATCATCAGAAGCTGCGGCCACCCGCAGGCCTACAGAATTCCCGTGCACGGTCACCATGCCGGACGGAGTTACAACTCTCACAATCACTGCTGAGATGGCAGCAAAAGCAGACAAAGTCATTAAGGAGTGCACAATGATGCCCATAGACGCAACACGGGAGGAGATGTTGACCTTCCAGTACTTCACCTGGCAGGAAACGCTTCGATTGCAGCAGATCAGAGCAACACTCGAAGAACGTAAAAAGCAAGCTAGCTTGTCGAGTGCGCAGAAGACAGCTCTCCCTGAGCTCTACCGGGCAAGCAGACACAAGACCCAGATCAAGGTTGTCACACCTCTCGCCGGAGGAGAGGGCGGCACTCACCCGCAATCTGGGCAACTCTTTCATGACATACGACGCGGAAGGAGTTCCAGTACCCAAAACTGCCGCGGGTGCTCTCTTCACCGCCGCAGCATACCTCGAGCTATCAAGCCTCCAGCTGATGACCCCAACGCAAAATTGCATCGCCAACAGATCAAATCACTCGCCTTAGCAGCAAAGGCTATATGCCAAATTCCAACAGCTCCAGGAGGGAGTCGAGATCGTGCCATCATTGACAAACGTCGTGAAGAGCATAATCGCAGTGGTCGCCGCCACCACTCGAAGGAAAGAAGCAGCTCGCGTAGGCGCAGGTCCAGGAGCAGATCACGTAGATCTTATAGCAGCGACTCATACTCTGATCCGGAGCCTCAGTCACATGGGGCTTCATGCTTCACTCGACGAGTCCGCGAGACGGATGCCCAAAGGGTTCAAACTCACATCCGAACAACCCAAGTACACGGGTCGACAGGAACCTTCGGGTGGCTAGAAGACTACAGGCTGGCTGTTGCGTGCCAGCGCGGCACGAACACCACAGCCATGCAATACATACGACTCATGCTCGAAGGCACAGCCCGCGACTGGCTCAAGGCCCTACCTTCATCAAAGTACGACTCGTGGGATCACTTCCGCGAGGATTTCATCAAAAACTTCGAGCCTCTATGTGAGCGCCCAAAAACATTTGAGGAGCTCCGAGCTTGTGTTCAACGTCAGACGAAACGTTGAGGTCATACATCAGACGATGGACTGAGATACGTAACTCAGTCGGAGTAATTTCAGAAGATATGGCCATGGACGCATTCATAATGGGACTCGCCAGGCGAGACCTCAAAGAAGCACTTGGTCGCAAAAAGCCAACCTCTGTGGCTAACCTCTTGATGATGCGACTGAGTGGGCAGACGGAGAAGACATGGCACGCACCACACGGGATCCTCACCCCGTGATAATCATGAAAGCGGCAGTCGAAGCCGCAGAGACTCGTACAGAGATGACCGAAGGCGCAAACGTTCAAAACGTCACTACGACGATGACAGACCCGAGTTCATGGCGGCTGGGTTCTCCACACCCCGCAACGACCAAGACAGAAGCGACCGACGGTCAGAAGATCGACGGGACACTCGAGACGATCGACGGGACAGTCGAGATGATCGCCGAGACAGTCGAGACCGCGGCCAACGCAGTGATAGCTACAAGAGGAAGGACTGGCGCAAGTCAAGATCCGGGCACAATCCGAGCGATCATTCGAAGAGAAGATGGATGCTGATTGCAGATTACACCTGTACAAAGGAGAGACGGAAAACTACGCTCCAATCACTCGATGAGAAACTGCAGGGAATTCGAACAAATGGCGTCTGATTACATAAATCTCAGAAAGGCAACAGCCGCACACGCACCCGCCCGTGCCTCAGCCAAACAATGTGCCAGTTCTAATGGCACCACCTCCACCACCACAGCCTCATGCAGGCGGAAACATCGCGGGTGCCATACAACCTGTACCTCGGGTGGATGAACCTCAGTACCCTCCACCCCAAGGGCAGATGTACATGATACAGAAAGGTCGCCCTTCCAACAGGGAGCAAAAACTTCGCACTCGACAAGTAAACATGGCAGTCATGTCACCTCCTGCTGTAACTGAATTCTTGAAGGGTTCTGAAACCGCAATAAGTTTCAGCAGAGAGGACCACCCTCCATCGGTTGTTCGCCCGGGGCACTCTGCTCTGGTACTCGATGCGCAAATTGGAGGCTACATGTCCAAGGTATTCATGGATGGGGCAGCGGCATAAACATCATCTTCGCAGATACGCTCCGCAAAATGAACAGGTCAGTCGAAAACCTGCCAAAATCTCAAATACCTTTCACGGTATCGTCCCAGGCAAAGCAATAAGCCCAGAAGGCACCATACAACTCGACGTAACGTTCGGGGACAAAACCACTTCAGGACAGAGTCGATTGAGTTCGAAGTGTCGACTGGAAGTCACAATACCATGCTATACTTGGACGCCCGACGTTCGCTCGATTCATGGCGGTGCCACACTACGCATACCTCCAGCTAAAGATGCCTGGACCAAAAGGAGTAATCACAGTCAAGGGAACTTCCAAAAGTCTGACTCTTGCGACCGAGAATTCAGCAAAATCTCTGAGATGTTTGGCATGGAAGCAACACTCGCTGATCTAGCGGTCTCCAACGATCGAACACTTATGCCGAGCACAAAAAGGTGGCAGTCGACAGAGCATTCAATGCCACCAATGACACAAGGTCGCATCAGGTGCACCCGACTGACCCGACCAAGACAGTCAATGTCTCGTCGAGTCTGCCTATCGCATAGGAAAGCGCGCTCGTCGAATTCCTCCGTGAGAACTGGGATATATTTGCATGGTGTCCAGCCGACATGCCAGGTATTCCCAGGGAATTCGCCGAGCACTCTCTCCAATTATTTCCAGATGCTAAACCAGTCAAGCAAACAATGCGCCGCATATCCGGCCCAAAAAGAACCGCAGTCGAAGCCGAAGTCGACAGACTACTCGCAGCAGGTTTCATCAGAGAAATCAAGAAATCACAATGGGTGGCCAACCCCGTACTCGTAGAGAAGAAGAACACAGATATCCTTCGGATGTGCGTAGATTTTACAGCACTCAATAAGTGTTGTCCAAAGGATCACTTTCCACTACCTCGAATCGACCAGATCGTCGACTCCACCGCCGGGTGCGCTCGCTTGTCCTTCCTGGATGCTTACTCGGGTTACCACCAGATAAGGATGAAGGAAGAGGATGAAGAGAAAACGGCGTTCATAACCCCACTCGGGGTCTACTGCTACACCACAATGCCTTTCGGGCTCAAGAACGCAGGCGCAACCTACCAGCGCATGATGCAAGATTGCCTCAAGAAGCAAATTGGGCGAAACGTCCAGGTCTATGTAGATGACATCGTCATCAACAAGGGAGGAAAACACACTACTCGATGACTTGCGAGAGACGTTCGCAAACCTCAAACGCTTCCACATCAAGCTCAACCCGAAGAAGTGCACGTTCGGCGTGCCAGCCGGGCAACTCCTCGGGTATCTAGTCTCAGCTCGAGGAATCGAGGCGGACCCGGAGAAAATACAGGCCATCTTGACGATGCAAAGGCCTTCAAAGCTCCATGACGTGCAAAAGTTGCGGGTCGAGTGCAGCACTCAGTCGATTCATCAGCAAGCTAGGCGAAAAAGCACTCCCGTTCTATCGACTGATGAAGAAAGCAGACAAATTCGAGTGGACGCCAGAAGCCGAAGCAGCCTTCACGGACCTCAAGCGAGTCCTCACAAGCCCTCCAATCCTCGTCGCACCAAGGGAACGCGAGCCACTATACCTATATGTCTCTGCAACTAACAGGGTGGTGAGCACCGTACTGGTAGTCGAACGCAGGGAGGAGGGACACGCCCAAAGCATACAACGTCCAGTCTATTACTTGAGTGAAGTGCTCTCCATATCAAAGCAGCGGTACCCGCACTATCAAAAGCTGGCTACGCCGTGTTCATGTCCTCAAGGAAGCTGACGCATTACTTCTCCGAGCACCCGATCACTGTAATCAGCACCTCAGGGATCGGGGACATCCTCACAAACCCCAACGCAACTGGGCGAGTAGCAAAATGGCTCATCGAGCTAGCACCAAGAGACATCAAGTATGATTACCCGAAGGCCATCAAAGCACAAGTTTACCTGACTTCCACACCGAGTGGATGAAGCTCAGCTCCAGGAGCACCAGATGTGTCCAACTCATGGACTATGTACTTTGACGGCTCGAAGAAAAACGAAGGCGCAGGCGCAGGTGTCATCCTCATATCACCAAAAGGCGACAAGCTCCGCTACATCCTGCAAATGGGGTTCGAGTTCCCATCAATAACGAAGCAGAATACGAGGCCTGATCCATGGCATGAGGATGGCCAAAGCCCTCGGGTGCACTCGACTGATGATCTACGGTGACTCGAATCTTGTGGTGCAGCAAACAATGAAGGCCTGCGATGCAATCGCAGATAACATGATCGCCTACCGTGACCTGTACAACCTCATGGAGGGCAGCTTCGAAGGCTGCGAGTTGCGGCACATAGGGCGTGAGAGCAATGAAGAAGCAGATAAGTTAGCCAACATTGGCCGACCAAAGCACCAGTCCACCTGGTGTCTTCTTCGAGCGCATCGAGCACAGATCCATCAAAAAGAAGCGAGCACCTCCTACATCAGCCGCACCAGCCAAGAGCAAAGACACCTAGCACAGAGGACCCGCCAGTCGAGGTACTCCTCATGAGCCAACTTGGACTCAACCTTCCTCGCATACATACTCCGCGGCGAGGTACCCGAAGACATAACAGAGTCACGCGTCACTCGACGATCTAAAGCATACACTGTCATCAACGGTGAACTATACAAACGCAGCATATCAGGTATGTTCCAACGTTGCATAGCATTTGAAGATGGCCAAGCCATCCTTCGTGATATTCATGCAGGTACTGCGGGCATCACGCCAGCAGTCGATCACTCGTAGCCAAAGCCTTTCGCGCAGGCTTCTACTGGCCCACAGCACTCAAAGACGCGGAGGACATAGTCAAAAGGTGCATCGGCTGTCAAAAATTCGCCACAAAGCCGCACGCACCCGCATCGGCGTTGAAGACAATACCATTGGCCTGGCCCTTCGCCCAGTGGGGGCTCGATATGGTTGGGCCACTCAAAAAATCCTCCCATGGAGGGCATACTCACCTTCTGGTGGCAGTCGACAAGTTCACCAAGTGGATTGAAGCAGTCCCTATCACAAGTTCGACTGCCACTACAGCAGTCAATTTCATAAAATCCATCATATACCGCTTTGGTGTGCCAAGTAGCATCATCACTGACAACGGTACAAACTTCACGGCTGAGGAATTCAAATCCTTCTGCAAAGAGCAAGATATCACGCTCAATTATGCATCTGTGGCACACCCGCAATCAATGGCCAAGTCGAAAAGGCCAATGGACTTGTGACGAGTGGAATCAAGAAACGCCTCCTGGTGCCACTCAAAAGGGCTGCGGGTGCTTGGGTCGAAGAACTCCATCTGTGCTATGGAGCCTACGCACAACACCCAACGCCTCAACACAATTTACCCCATTCTTCATGGTCTACGGAGCAGAGGCAATCCTGCCATCAGACGTAAGGTTCAATGCACCAAGAGTCGAAGCATACAATGAAGAGATGCAGATGAAGCACTCGAAGATGCAGTCGACTTGCTCGAAGAAGCACGCAACACGGCGCTAGCACGCACAGCTGTCTACCAGCAAGACCTCCGCAACTATCACAGCCGTCGACTGCGTACCAGATCCTTCGAGGTTGGCGACTTGGTACTTCGACTGAAGCAAAAGAAGGTGCATAAACTTGCTTCTCCATGGGAAGGACCCTTCATCATCACCGAGGTCATTGGTGGTGGAGCATACAGACTGAAGCACGCGAAGACGGCGAACTCTCCACAATCCTTGGAACGTTGCGCAGCTGCGCCGTTTCTATGCTTAGATTGCTCAGTCGCACAATGTAATAGGCACATATGTCGGATGGCTGCAGGTTTCAGACGCGCTCTTTTCCTTACCAGGGTACCTAAGGGGACTGGAAGGTTTTTAATGAGGCGGCCTGTAGCCTAATATTCAAAAATCGGATAATCTAAACAGCAGGAGCCTGCTGGCTGGCATACGCGTACGCTCCGTCGCGAGCCGTTGATTTGCGGACGCACGGGCGGGATTCACGTGTGTCGGTCCTCTCTCTCCTTATCCCTTCCTCTCTTTCTTCCTGGCCACACAGCACCCTCCCGCACGAACACACACGCACGCGACGCAGCAGCCCCCGACCTCGTGCTCCTCTCCTCTCCTCGACCCACCGCCGGCCGCCGCACTCCAGCCCCGCGCCGCCGGTCGTGCTCTGCGCCTCCTCCTCCCAAGCACGGGCCCCTTCTTCCCCGGCCCGTCGCCTCCACTTCCTCTCCTCCCGAGCTCGCTCCAGCTCCGGCCATGGCCGCCGCCTCCTCGCGGCCGTGTTCGCGCCGCTCCGGCGACGCCCTCCTCCTCAGTCTCCCGCGCCCCTGCTATGCCCGAGCTCCCCTGCTCCTCCTCCACCTCGTTGGCCCTAGGCCGCCGCCCGGCTGTGGTCGAGAAGACTTTGGTGGAGGATGCGGTGGTAGAGATGCATGCATAGGCGATTTTTGGTACTGGTCTGTGGTGTAGGATGCGGTGGTGGTAGCGATTTGGTACTGCTCTGTGGTCCGGGGCAAAAAAATAGCTATATTTTCGTAGCCATTTGCTACTGCTCTGCATTTTGGTAGGAATTTGCTACCGATTTGGTCCTAGTTTGCGTGCATAATTGTGGTTGGCTGTCTGTTTCTGTGGATTATTTACAGATGGAAGAAAACCAAATGCCGATTGCGTTTTCTTTTCTATCCACGGGCCTTTTTGTAAAACTTTGGACCTATCTGTAATTTTGAATTCATGCAGTATGTCCTGACTCATATGTGCTACCAAACAACATGTGAAATCTAGTGCTTATAAAGTTGTCCAACCAGTACTGATAAAGTTACCAACCCATACTGATAAAGTTACCAACATAATACTTATAAAGTTACCCACCCAATACTGATATATTTACCCACCTTTCTGATGGAGTTACCCACCCTGTACTGGTAAAGTTACCAACCTAGTACTAATAAATTTACCCACCCTGTACTGATAAAGTTATCAACCAGTACTGATAAAGTTATCAACTTAATACTTATAAAGTTACCCACCCAATACTGATGAAGTTACCCACCCAGTACATATGAAGTTATCCATGTGTTCGTGATATAGTTATCCACCAGAAAATCCATGTAGTTAACATGTCCTCTAAATGATAGTTACGAACGCAATGCCCATCTTTTTTATGTGTAGTTTCACTATGATATCGACAGTATCATCATAATACTTATACACGATAAATTTACCATCTCAAAGTGTTGTGGTAACTTTAAACCTCGTAAAATTCTACAAGAACAACAAAAAAATGGTTCTATTTCAACCATAAAACTAATCGCTAATATGGTGGGTAACTTACGTATTCAAGCCTGGGTAACTTATATGTTACGAGGGTGGTAACTTTTAGGTCCGAAAAAAAGTTGTCGGAACATATCAACATGTGATCTAGTTTCGAAGATCTCGACGCGACTAGTCCTACGGTGAAAACAGATCATAAATCGGATAAAACGGTCTGAGCTACAAAACTTTTTGAATTTTCAAAATTTCGCATTTAATGCGTGGTGATGTCAACAGTTTCATTTTCTAGTGCATGCATGAGAGAGGTACCGTACCGGAACTAATCGCTAATACGGTGCGTAACTTATGTATTCAAGCCCTGGTAACTTTTATGTTATGAGGGTGATAACTTTCGGGCAAAAAAAAAAGTTGTCGGAACATATCAACATGGGATCTAGTTTCGAAGATCTCGACGCGACTAGTTCAACGATGAAAACGGATTCTCAATCGGATAAACGGTTTGGGCTACAAAACTTTTTGAATTTTTGAATTTTGCATTTAATGCGGGATGACATCAGCAATTTTGTTTTCTAATGCATGCAAGAGTAGTGCATGCAAGAGGTAACGCCACGGTTAGCGGGCACGTGCATGTATGCGTGAGTTTGATGATTAACTATACCGCCTTACGGTTATGCCAAATGTAAGGCGCCTTACACATAGTCGTTTCCTATTCAAAAATGGAATATAGTCAATGATTCCTCATACTTCTCAGTGTTTACTACTCGCATAAACTATTCGCACAACCTTAGTCTCACTCGAAGACTCGGGGGCTGTGCTACTCCAAAACGTGAGCTCTCGCTCCTTCAAACATAACACCCAGCCGCACTCGAAGACTCGGGGGCTGGGTCGTCAAAAAGATACAGAAACAAAAAAGTTGCTCAATAACATGATTTGACGCTTCAAACATCGCAAAAATTCACAGCCTCACTCGATACACTCGGGGGCTGTAGAATTCATGTTCTATACTCATAAAACCCCACTCGATACACTCGGGGGCTGCATACATACAAATAAACAAATATGTACTACGTACAAGTGGCAAAATTTACACTCGGGGGCTGTTCCCTATACATAAATAGCCTAATCTTCGGGTTCATCCTTGACAGGGAGAACAGGGCCCATAAGTTGCGCATGATAGCAATCAACCAATGTCCTTGCATGATCGAATGTATCATCAAGATTCGACTGGGACAAGGATGATCCAGCCACGGGTGGACGTAGCTGTAAATTTGGACGCTGACTTCGGAGGTAGCCATCGTTGCGTTGGCCCCATCCACAAGCTTCTGGGTGATAAAGCCTCGGATGGCCTCGACGCTTCGGAAAAGCCCGAGCAACGCGTGGATGCCTTGCGGTTGCGGCCCTGTTGGAAAAAGAACTTCGTTGATGCGACTGAAGGCCGGCCTGCATAGCTCAAGCAGCATAGTGCTCCGCCACACTCGATCCTTCAGAGTCGCGAGTATGCGTGCTCGGTGCCTATCCAAGCGAAAGTGCTGACGCTCAGTCATGGGTTCATCAGTCGCATTGTCCAACTGCTCCTCTACACGAGCCTGCTCTGCCTGGAAATCTGGAACAAAAACTGCAAACAACACAAGTTGGGTGAGCAAAAAGGACAGTACGACTTCTTGAGATAAGAGCAGTCATGCTTACCCTCGAGTTGTCTATTCACGATCTCCATTTCGCCAAGCACATACTCCTCTCGCTGAGTGGGTGGAGCAGGCCTAGCCCTCATCCTATCCAACTCATTGCGGGTACTCTCCAGCTCTTGCTCCAGTTTTGCAACTCGAGACTTCATATAACGCATTACATCGTTAGCCACCTGAGCTCGGGATCGAGTAGGAGCACGATGCCGCGCCGAGCTGGATGATGTGGCGGCTAGCTTTTTCTGTTCCAAACATCATAAAAGTTTCATGAGAAACTTATCACAAAGCTTAGGCAAGTAACAACACACAGCCTTACAAGCAGAATTATAACAAGGAACATAAATTCATACAAAGGTAGCAAAAGCACATGCATACTCGCATGGTCATAAGTTTAATTACAAGACATTAAAGGCGCGGCTGCCCTACTTCTCAGACATTGACTCCAACCTAGCCCTACTCGCACGAGCGGCGATCTCGGCTGTCCGGCGCTCCATGGTTGTCATAAAAATTTCAGCCAGCTTTGCAGCTGGCTCATTCACATGCTTTAGGGACACCAGCTTCCCGCCCGGCTTGCGAGGGAACACAGACAAAGCGGCTTCGAAGTCACCCTCTATCCCATGACCTAAAAGGAGTTTGAGGGTGGACTCTGAGCCGCGTACCGTCAAAGTGCGAGCAAAGTTCTTCATAGTCGAGGTCCCCGGGCCAAGGATGTCGGTGAAGCCGTCCACAGTCGAAGAAGATTGGCTCGACGGGAACACGTCCTTGAACACGGCGCCAAGCGTGCTCGTGGACTTGGCGAGTGCATCCTTGGCTTGGGTGGACACGACATCCAGGTCTCCGATAGCGCGATCAAGAGACAACTCGCCACTCGGCTGGTCCATAGGTGCCGGTGCGCCGACACTCCTTCGAAAAAGCAGATAGAAGAGAAAATTTTACATAACATTCAGTACCAAAAGGAGTAGACAAAAGGCGGCAAATTTGACTCACCGCCTACGCCTCGGTGAGGCTCGCCAAGCGCTCAGCATAAACTTCTCGCGCAAGGCAGCGGAGTTCTTGGCATCATCCAACGCCTTCTTCGACTCGTCGCGCTGCTTGGTGAGGGCATCCTCTAGATCTTTTACCCGGGACTCAGCCGATGCCTTGTCGCCTGAGATAGATGGCCAGATTTTATTCATAATCAACAAAGCAAAGTCAGAGCAGAAATAACTTCGCCTTCAGAAGTCAAACACACTTACGGCTGAGTTGCTCCATAGCAGCGCGCAGGTCGTCCCTCTCTTGTTCAACCTGGACAAATGCCTTGCCTGCTTCCACCAGGTTGAGGTAGAAAGGTTGCATGCACATGGAGCCAACATAAGCTATACGCAAAGTCCAAATTTGAGGACTCGACAGAACGACACTTACGTGTTCAACCCAAAGTGAAGGCTTGGCAGCAGAAGTCCCAACCTGTGGAGCAGGCACACTCGCAATCTTGGTGACCTCAATTGTAGTGGTCGTGCTTGCGTTTTCACAACCTCAGCCGCAACGGGAGAAGCTTCCGGCTGGGGAGTCGGAGTTCTCTCGGTTGGGGGAGTTGGAGGTCGCACAGTCTCAGCACTGCCGGCAATAGAGGAAGTACAACATAAGCAAGACAATCAACATGCAGAGACTTAAGGTACAAAAAGTTCAGACACATACCTGTGCTCTTCATCCTCCTCACTGTTGAGGTCGTCAAACATTGGGCCTCCAAACTGAAGTTCCTCACCTGACTTGGGAGGAGGAGCCGAACTCAAAGGACTCACATCCAAAGGAGTAGATGTGGTCTTAGGAGACGCACCCGAGTCTCCATCATCCCTCAGCTCCTCCTCCTTTGCGGGTGAGCTCATAGAGGAAGACACAATTTGGGCTGCCCGACGGCGCTTGCGAGTAGGAACCTCGCCTACGTCATCCGTCGTGGCACGCTCCTTGTCCTGTGCTTCTCCAGCCCCTTCCTCTTCGACCTCCTCTGTCGGGGATGTGGTAGCCGAAGGTAGAGGCGATTCATCTCCTCCCTTCGCCTCCACTGTCACCTCTGTTTCATGGGTTGGACCATTTTCGGGAAGAGGAGGAAGGGTTGAGGCAGTCGAGTGGCCCTGCATACAACATATAGTAGTCGAAAAGTTACAAAGATACATAACGAAGTAATAAAAGGAGATCATACACTTGATGGGTTCACTAACCTCTGGCAAAGGCTTTTCAGCCGTATAAGGATCGATGGGGCAGTCGACGTTGCAGGGCTCGCTAGACTTCGTGCTGGTGATGAACCGCACATGCGACACTAGCTCGTTCTTCGACAGCTCCTCCTTGCTCATTCGGGTGGCGTCGAGTGCACCCTCATACTCCCACATCGGGTGGGCGCGAGCGCGGAGCGGCCATACCCGCATCTTCACAAAGGTGGCAATCAGATGCACACCCGTGACACTATTGAGGATCCCTCCAATTGTCTCCAGCAGGGGTGCGGCTTCTGCCACTTCTTCAGTCGACAGCTCATGGTCCCAGGCTTTCGTCCTAGCGGCTATACCAGCAGTCGAAAATGCTGGGGCCCCATCCTGGTCGACTCGCACGTAAACCACCTCTTCCACCACCCCTGCGCCGAGTCGACTGGCTTCAGGGCGAAGTACCGGGTGTCGGTGCGTACTTGGATCTACAAGCCTCCGAATGGATAGGTTCGGCCGCCTCGGTTGTTTGGCCGGACCATGAAGATCGATTTCCATAATGCCCAACTCGGAGCAACTCCCAAAAAGCACTCGCACAACGTGATGAAACACGCAATGTGTAGAATACCGTTCGGGGTGAGATCATGGATCTGCACCCCGTAGGCGAAAAGCAAACCTCGCCCAAAATCATGGAGGGGGAGCGAGAAACCCCTAGGCAAAAACTGCGCGAAACAGACGCGCTCGTTAGCGCGAGATTCGGGAAGTACCTCCTTTGATGGCGCGCGGACGGTCAGCTGGTCCGCCGGCGGTACCAATCCATCCTCGCGGAACTTCTCGAGGTGCGCCGCCTTGATTGTTGACTTCACCCAGTCACCGTCGCTCTTCTTGAGGTCGGCGGTGGCCGCAGATGCGCCAGCCGCAACCTTCTTCCCCTTCACGGCGGCCGCGTCGGTCGCGGAAGCAGTGGTGGCAGAGGCTTTCCTCTTTGGCGCCATGGCGGTGGTGGCTAAGGAGAGCAGCAAAAGCTCGAGCGCGGGAGCAATGGAGGCAGAGCGCAAGGAAGACAATGGAAAAGGGGCGGCGCGCAGAGCAAATGGCAGGTAAAAAACAAATGCCAGCGCCGTTCCCCTATTTACCACAAGTCCAAAGCAATCACAGCCATTCAGATCCAAATCGTGCGTTACGCACGCAATCTGACGGTACACGTGGCAAACGCGGAGGGCAACCGTCGCCGGCCACTCCACCCACTACGCACGTAAAAAGAGGAGCCATCATCACGCTTTCGGAAAAAGTGGGCCCGTATAGTTAAATCAAGTCCACACGGCACCGTCTTCGTCAGCTCTGCACAAATGGGACCACCTATGTGTCACGTCCCATCAATCGCAGCATAACGCACGCCACGCGTGTCAGAAATCGCAGTCGAAATAAACGTCATCCCTGACGTCATTGAAGCATCTGTTCAGAAAATGCGACTGCCCTGTTTGGTTTGGATGTGCACAAGCAATGTCAAGACAAAATTGGTCACTCGACCGTTCCTTCGACTGACGCATATTACTCCCATCGGGAGCGTATCAAAAATTTCTTCGACTGAAGATGCTCAAAGAAAAAATGTTTTTTGAGATTATCCTCCATTACAAGCAATACAGTATAATCTCGGGGGCTACTCCCATCGGGAGCGCTGTCGCGCACCCGATAGAATTACGATAAAAAGATTTCTTCAACTAACATATGCTGGATAAGAATATTTTGAGATTATTCTCCATTGCAAGCAATAAAGCACAATCTCGGGGGCTACTCCCATCGGGAGCGCTGTCGCGCACCCGATAGCATAACAGCAAATATCAGTCGACAAAGGACACGACTCGTCCAACAAAGTTCAAAAACATACTCGAAACATTCCCGAGTTGCGTCCGTCGTCGTAAATACCTCGGATGTTGCACGCATAGTGCAAAGGTAAGACCCGCCGAACTTTCGAGCTGGACTAAGGACCGTTCCAGCAACGTCAATCCTTATACTTTCCGTGTCAGCAGACATGATGAAAAATCCCGACGGACGCGTTGGGTAAAATTTAAAGTTATACTACAGATCGACTCAGTAAGACCTCAGCGGCCTAGTCGAATCTGACCAGTCTGTTCCAGATTCGAGTCTGAGGACTCGAGTTTGATTGAAAGCTAGTAAGGTTTTACCCGAATGTGTAGTTAACCAGTCCCGATCCGTCAAGTGTACTGGGCCTGCTAAACTATTATCCTTGATTTTCATAAGCAAAAACCACAGTCAATGAAATACTCGACATAGCCAACGTGTGCTATTCATACAGGAATTCTAATTATGATATATTGAATGCAAAGCATATGACGTGCACTTACGAAAGAGTCCATGCCCGATTCTTCGAGTCAGACAAGTACTCGGGGGCTACTGACATGGGTATACATCTCGGGTACCCTACCATGAGGGTACCTGGTGCACGTGACGACTGAGGCCCAATATCGAAGAGTCTATTCGAAGCCCAAAGATAAATGCCCAAGAAGATGGAGTACCCTCCAAGATTAGACATAGGCATAGTTGGTTTAGAACTTTCCATATGTGTAAACTAGGTCGGTTAAGAACTCCCGAGACCCAGCCTACTTAAAGGCTGGGAGGGGCGCCGATCTAGGACCAAGCCATACTCGAACCACCAAAGCTCTAGCGAGATCGTCATCTCGCTGGAGCCTCCCTGTAACCTCATAATCTCCGCGATCAATAACAGACAAGCAGGAAGTAGGGTCTTTACCCCACCCGAGGGGCCTGAACCTGGGTAAATCTTTGCCTCTGCTTGTCAGCCGACAAACTACCAACACTACCACGTTCTCTCCCCATAATCTCAACCCTAGGTCCTTAACCATGGGATTTGGTGAGGATACCCCTCGTCAATTGGCGCCGTCTGTGGGAAAGAATAGTGTTGGACTCACGGTTTCTTCGGTTTTGTGTTCTCCTCCCAAGAACTTCGGTTTTGTGTTCTCCTCCCATGAGACCCAACAAGTGTTTCGTTTGCCATTTTTGCTCCTCCACCAGAAGTTGGGCAGCAAGCTGTTGATATTGTGGCATAATCATCTAGGGAGCTTGAAACGAGCCATGGAGTATGTCGGGATAGCCTGAGCTATTGCTTTGATTAGAACTTCTTTACCCGCAGCCAATAGCAACATCTCCAACCAACCTTGAACCCTTTTCCAAACTCGGTTTTTAGATATTTGAAAGCACATTCACTGAGGATCCCACATCAGATGGAATTCCCAAATATTTCTCACTCAAGGAAATGTTATGCACATCCACAATGTCCATAATTTCCTCCCTGGTCACATTCTGGCAGCCCTTTGCAAAATGAATCGAAGACTTGTCCAGGTTTTAGGCGTTGTCCAGACGCATCACAATAGACCTGCAGCACCTCCCTCACCTCATGTGCATTCTCCCTAGTCCCTCTCTGTTCATCTGTTTTTTCTCGTTTGTTGGGCTCGTTTGTATCTTGGCATGATAATGCCTTCTTTTGGTAGTTGGCCCGTGCAGAAGTGTTTGTGCTTTCCCTAAAAAGAAACCATTGTTGTATTGGGATGGCGTTTTGACTGATGGGAGCAATTGCTCCCGATTTTCAAAATGCATTTTGCAAATGTTTAAAAAAATATGCGAGTGTGTCTTGACATTTTATATGCTCACAAAGTCGTTTCAGGTACCGACAATTTTATGTCATGTGTATAAAAGACAAAATTTGGTGCTAAAAAAAGCTTTACACTCGATATTTTTTTTTGTCTTTTTTACACAATCCACAAAAAATGCTATTCAAAATTTTGCTTGGCACATGATGTCAAAATGTATGCGCCAAATTTTTGTTTGTAGTTTTTTAACAAATTAAAATGTTTGAACCGGTGGCAGTGCTCCATTGAATTTTCGACGGTTTATGTTTTGTTTTTGGAGAGGAAACCTTTGTTGCTTTTGTTTAGTAGACGTATAAGAAGCAACCTCTTGTACGTCTAGAAAGTGTGTGTAATGTTTTAATATGTGGTTGTGCGTGACACCAAAAGAACATTTCTACA